>OY755175.1:13770705-14033146 GCA_963576735.1 Bedellia somnulentella | reverse complement strand
ATTCAACTTGAAAAAGTTTATGCTATAGAATAACTTATTGCCTAACCAGCTGTTGTCGAATACAGTTAGCTAATACATAGACATGTATACATGTAGAATAATGGTACAGGCTAGCGTGTTGGTATATTTGATCAGGTTGCGCGATTGTTCACCGCCATCTAGCCGCTTTGTTGGCATCAAGTTCAAGGCTTCTTATTTTGTTACCAACCATAGATTATTTCAAAACTTTACTATTCTTCAGTATTATATTTTCTGACTATGAATATATATTGCATTCAACGGCACTTTAGGTTTCTGATACTTTATTTTGGTGTTTATATAGTTATGGTGCTAATTATTTAATCCTTGTTTTTAATATTAATTTTAAATACAACTAGCGTTTGATTTAAGCAACTATGAGAGCAAATAGATTTCTTCCTTTATAACATAAAATCATTCAATCAGTAAGTGGATAAAAGGTGATGATTAGAATTCCTTTAAATTTGATAATTTCCTTGATGGATTATAACTATTTATTACTACTTCATAGATTAATTTAATTACTTACTTAATTACGTGATGTATGACAAAGGATCGTCAATTTAAATAAGAAGCAGAAGCGTATAGGTGTTTGGTTTAATTTTTTTTTCAATATTTTATACTTTCTTCTCTTATCAATAAAAATTTAACACTTTACAAGAAATCTCAATCTTTGCTCTTTTTTTATTACTTAATCTTGAAAATATAGAGTAGAATACTGAAGAAGTATATTGAAAACTTTAATACAGCACGCAGCTGTAAATAAATAAATCCTATACTAGTCCTTTGGACAATATTTCCTAGCTAAGATTAATCATTTTAAGAAACTATCTAATGCAAATTCCATTGTATTATTTTTTTGCTATAAGTTACATCATCTTTATATTCTAAATAAGATTTTGTGTATGATTTGCCATGAACTTCATTGTAAACGACACAATAATTAAAGGTTTGCCAAAAAATAAAACACGCCATGCATTTCAATAATTTTATTTATTTTGAAAATATATTTTATTCATAAATTTATAACATTATCGTACTCATCGATGTACTTGTCACTGACTGTTAGTACTTAGTAAAAAAATACATACAATTAAAAATTAAAAATTTTCTAGTCACAATGGTCTGAGATTAATCAGTATTATACAACCGATAAATGTGTTTATAATTGTCAAAACTCATGATATTAATCTTATACAAAACAACTTTTATATGACAATTATAAACAAATATACATAATTAACAGGATACCTGAATACATTTATTAAAGTAATTCAATTGTGTAACATATTAAATAAATAACCCCAGATTCTGAAAATGTAACATCGGAATTAGTCTTGCTTTATGACAATAGTAAAATTTAAGTAAAGTTCATACATTTTAAAATTTATTATACATTATTTTCTTTCCTTCAAGGATTTTAAACAGTCATTGAGTAATTTACTACAGTGTTTAATTATTTCTAAATGATGTGATTGAACAAGTGTTGGATTATTGATCTACAATCTGAGAATATTGTTTATATAAGTCGACACATACATACACATAATTACAAGTGTGTTTACGTTATTTCTAAGTCGCAACATCGTTGTAGAACTGGGCACTACAATGAAAATTTCATTACATTTAATGTAATATAAACAAGATAATAGCAGAAAAAATTTAGTGTTAAAAGTATCTCAATTTTTAATATGTAAAAAAACTCAATAAGAGTGAGAGCCACGTTTTAAATATTTTGCTAACTTAGTGCCAGAAGTCTTCTTCAAAATAAAAACTAAGTGGTAATCTAAATTATTAAAGAAAAGTGAAAAAAGTTCTTTGTATTATAATTTAATTATTTCTTGCTTTAATATATAAGTATAATACAAATGATAACAATAAAATAATGATTAAACCAGAGGTTATATATTTAACTTTATAAATAAAAATAATTTCTTAAGCAATGTGGTATGATCAGATCATACATCATGACTTTGTTAAGCATTTTTGGTGAAGATAAATGAAAGAGAATGTACTTAAAGATAGAAAAAAACTATAGTGTTAGCATTGTTTTCATTATTTATACACATTTAACAATATATAAGTAGAATGGAAATACAACAAGTAACAAAAATATTTTAGTTCTTATGGAAACCCCCTTTATTATTTTATTAATTAATTATATTCAAATTTATTTTAATGTTCGTTTGTTAAAGAAGTAATTGATGTACATCATCTGTAAATAATTAGTTCAGTATAAGCATATTACAATTAATTAAATTACTAATAATTATTTAAAAGATAACAAAAATATTTGATAAATCTTCCTTTTTATGTCAAGTTATTTTTTTTTTTCCAAATTATACGACATTTGTTTAAATTTTTCAGGGATTTTTTATTAATTCAAATAATATAAAGAGTCAAATCAAATATAAAGAGTTTTCTTTTGTTCAGACACGAGGATGTCAGTGTAATTCTTGGAATAGTAATAATTAAATTATTCAAAACAATAAATACATTATAAAGTTCAAGTTCAACATAATTTCAAGTCTACGCAGATTTAGTCTACATATGCCTTCCACCCATATCACAATCATATTAAAGTGTTCAAAGTAACTGCATTATTCTATTCACGACTTATGGGTTCCTATGAGGGTAATGTTTAGATTTTTAAGTGAGTACCATCCTATGGATCCAGCTGAGGTATGAACTGTATGAACAATGTACATTGAAAAAAAAATCGTCATTATTTAGGGTGAGGAACATCTAATTCTGAAAATACCCCTTAGTTTACTCAAATCTATAAATCCAAAAAAAAGTAGTCAAAAAAGAGGAGATTGTAAAAATAAAGGAACGTTGGAGAAGGTTACCAGCCACTAAAAAAATCTTAAAGAGTCCCAAAAACCATCGTTGCCTCGAACAGTTGCCACAGGGATAAATGGGTCCAGATAATTGAGTCCCACAAAATCTACATGAAATTATTTGTATCCCACTTTAACATTAAAACATCAACCGCCAGCTTGCCATTTGACCATTTAATTTATTCATTTCAATAAATAAACTAAGGTGTATTAATATCAAACATATGTCATTTTTATATCATTTTGATATATATCCAACTGCAAGAAAAGTTGCAAGAAATACTTAATATAAAAGTGTTTATGTCATTGAGGCCTAAAACATTATTTTATTTCCTTACAATTTCTTCGTCCTCTAGTATATCGTATGCTACATAGATCTGAAAAGTCTATTTTATACAATACAAAGTTGTAAAAAATTAACGATAAAAAATAACACGTGTTTTTGGTGGAAATATTGTTCAAAGCAAATTTAATTGAATACCCAACTTCAAATTAATTTCAGTATTGGAGCTCAAATACCAAATCTCTTAGTTATAAAAGTGTTTTGATTCCAGTGCTTATAATGGTGCAAAACAAGTACTTGTAGGTGCGCTCACTAATTGGCCTTTTGGCGAGAGGTGTCACTAATGATAGTCGCGGGTTACGGGCGTTAGATGGCGCTTTATTAATTGTTGCGGCTGGCAACACCGCAATATGGCCGCCGATTGTTAGCACGCATCGCTGCCTCTGTGATTGCATCTCGTGCTCATTCGTCAATTAGCAATTTATTTCATTTAATGAGATACGATACGCTTCGCTTTGAGTTCGAAAAAGTTTGTTTTAAAGTTTAAACTCACTCACACTAGTATGTCAATAATTGTTATACAGCATGTTTTGGAGGAAATAATATTACTATTTTAAATTAATATTTAAAATAATGAAATTCAATGTTTCAGTGATTCAAAAAGATTTTGAACTAGATAAAAAATGATAATAGGAACAACATTTTATGTTTTATGATAATGTTATAGGGATGATATGTGATGTGGCCTTTATCACTGCTACATACGTATATATGTAGGAAGGGGATAGGAAGATGACATGACTGGACACAAACAGGATCATATGTTTAATAGCGAGCATCGGCCTCCTTACGAGGGGGCACTTACCACCCCCATTAGATGGTCGACAGAATTGCCTCCTGAATTAGAAGTGTATCTACAAACATTCTTTTACTACGAATGCTCTGATTTTTTGTTGATTTTGCGTTAGTCGGAATCAAATTTAAATTGTTTGGAAACATTTCAGTATTTTAAACCAATCTTATATGAGAATCAAGATGTTTAAACCAATAAAAAATACTTTCAATAATACCCATCTGGCAACATTGTTCATAAAAGAAAAAAACAATTTTATAGGGATATGATTGATTGGAATGTTATGTCCACATAAAGGCTAGGTCATTGGGCAGTGGGAGGGGGTTGGCAGAGGGTGGCAAGGGGATGTCCAACGTGCGTCTACAGCATCCGGCCGTGTCTCCGTATCACCAAGAACGTCTTCGTCATATTATTTGTAACCAGGTGGCTATTAAAAGATATTCAACAGTTTATTATTGTTGGTTTAACTGTATAGACATTGACAAAATACGAATTTTACCAATTACGTCTACTCGCTATTAAATATATTGTATGTGAATAAGATTGATCTAAAGTTCTTCTGACTTTTTGGAAAAACATGCATTTTAATCGTTACTTTTAAGGGCTTCCCCGCATTTTGCAGCTATTGCGCTCACTCTTACGTCAAATTTACTGAGAGTGACAGGGACGGAAAAAACGCGCGCGCAGGATAAATGTAGTTTATTTAGTTTTATTGAATAACTATAATGTTTAAATGAAAAGTTAAACATCTAAGTTACAGATCTTAAAGCTACGCGTATATAGACACATAATGAGTTCACATGTATGTTATGCCAGTGGAGCCTATACGGTTTTTATGAAAACAAAGCATGTTCCAATTCAATTTTTTTCATCATATTATTGAACAAATTATTTAAATGTTAAACATCAAATTTTAACACCATGAACTAATCACCAACATATATTTTATTCATGTCATATCAATATCATCAAATCAGACTTTATAGAATTTCCAAACAATCAATATCAACCTATTTTTCCAGGGACGCCCTTAACTGGTCGCAAACTACTTTAAGATTTATTATCAAGAAAAAGCAAAACCAAAAATAGCAAGAAGAGAAATATAGCTATTTTATGAATAATGTTTACGGGAGTAGAGTCTCTACTAGAGACTGCTAATTATTATCACACATTATTATAACACTATCGAATTTCTCCCCGCGGGTCTCGTCCGGGTTAACTTAGCTTTTCAGTTTTCAAATATTTATTTGGAGGCTGTGGCCGGAGACCAAAACATTCAACTTCCAAAAGTGACTGAATAATTTCTAATTCTGAAGGTCTGACCTTCCGTCTTTAGGATTCATGGCCGTGAGTATGTGACAGTTAATGTTTTTCTTTTCTTTCTGTAAGAATTCTTATCACAACAATACTTTTTCGATGAATCGTTTCACATAACTTTTCTACTAACATTTTTACAACATAGAAATGACAGTAGGTTTTTTAATATTAAATTTCTTATCTCAGGTAGTTATAACTTCATAAATACAATATACAGAATCACATAGTAACAGGCACTTTAACCCACACAAGCGTATCGTTCTCTCGTGAGGCGGCGCGGTGAAGCAAAGTTCTCGAGTTCTTATTAGAACGGATCCGTCACTTGGTGTCCGCGGGGTCACGACCCGCAGAAACCGACAAAAACCAACAACACCACATACATTTTCACGAGAAAAAAACCAGGATTTTCCACATTAGCGTGCGAGCGTTGCGCTCCCAGCGTACAGACTAAACGCGGCTTGTGAAAAAGCACCGCCAGAACGCCGACCAACAATGGAAAGCGGTAAAGAATCATAATAATAACAATGACAACAATGTGAGATGCTATAATAAAGAGCCGCGGCATTGTGCTAGGCCGCGGTTGGCGAGCGTTCGAAGGGTCGCGCGAGATCGATAGTGGATTGTCTGAGCGAGCGGTCTGCGAGCCGCCCGCGCCCTGGCCTCGAGGCCACGGCCTGCCGCCTCGCCGCTGCCCTCACCTGCTAATCAACACTACTGATTTCAACTAAACATACAAACGTCTGCAATGCCAATTAGTGGGTTGAATGGGCTTTGTAGTGTACAGAAGTGGGATATTTGGAATTATCGTACTCCTTCTCGAAATTTAGCTTTTTACGAGTGTTTTATTTAACACGACTGTTTTTATGCCAAATAGTATATTTTATGATCCTGTCAATTATACTAATCTATCTAAAATAATTCGCTGCGTAGTGTTGGCTAATTATAGCACCATACCATTTCTTCCTGCGGGTGTATGTCGGTGCGTATTGGGGCTTTTTTAGTGATTCTTTGGCGTTGTTGTTGGAGATCCATCGAACCAACTTTTATTTAACAATATTTTCCCAACTCGTCTTCCAAAACTGAAGTAATAATATCAAATTCTCTGAAAGCTTTTTGAAACTGTCGAACTTTTTGGATTTATAACCATGAAGATATGTTTGTACAAAAGACAAATAAAATAATATATGAATATTTTCAGGAGTTGCCAAAAAACTGTTTTACTCATACCATAGCTCGAAATCGTTACCTTTTTACATATAAATAATATATAAAACTCTAACCTTAAAAAGGGTTGCCAGTTAAGAGTTAAAGCTTGAAGTTCTGAGAACTTTAGTTTACATAAACTGTTATTGTTACTCGTGACCTAATTATTATTTTGCATTCAACTTTATCTTTATCGTCATTCAACTTTAGAATAAGAATAATAAATATCCACAATAATGTCGCATAAAATAACTTGTACAGTTTCTTAGTTAAATGGAAAATTAAATATAATCAAACAGAAATACTCTAGTGAAAAAGCTGCTATTTCTTTTATTCTTAAATTCAAATAAAATGCCAGGACACGGTGTGCAGTTCTGATGATTAAATGAGGAGTTAATGTAATAATCCGTCGATATCAGCCTGTTATCATTAGTGTGATCAAACCTCCCGCGGATCACAGATTGCGTGCCAGCGTGCCCATTTAGTATAGATATGACTTGGTATGATTCCTAAGATTATAACTAAGAAATGAACAAATTCTTAAGCCATATTGGAAAATATGGCAAAAGCGTAGTTCTAATAAATAAGTTAACTATCATTTTACACAGTTAAAAAAAAACCCATTTGTTCCAATGGCCTCAGTTATAGAAAACTTAGGGTTTTGAAGCTTTAGTAGTTGGTTTTTCAGGAATTATATCGATATATTTATATTTATTTTGGGATAAAGAAAAATATGTGTGAACTTCCCCAACCAATCTCTTCCTTTAAAATACTGTCCTCACTAGACATCTATGAATGGCTGATTTCAAATTCTTATAATCGGGCTACCCATTTCTCTTGGCATTTATATGTGATTGAAAATGCTGTAGGAAATTCATTTATAACTTCTTAGCCCCTCTAACTATTTTGGTGCAAGTGTACGGCTCAATCGAAAATCTAAGAAGATTAAATAAATTTTATCGCTACTTTTTTGCTGTGGTTTTGAACTTTTAAAAAAAATTACTGTAAGCAGTAAAAATATTGCCGTTATGATTATGAAATATACGATCGCTGTCATATCCACATTAACCGTCCCACCGCCGCATTGTTTTAATTGGTCGGCGCGCGCGCACAGAGAGGTCCCGCTGCGCATTCATCACTCACTCGCACCTACAACTATTAACACTTATATCACATCATCGGCTAATCTAATTATATGACTATACCAAACTTGTCTTCCATCGATGATCGACTGACATGTTTTTTTGATGTCACCTTTGACATAGGAGTTTTATATTTTTTAAATACTTCTTTACTTTACTTATATTTCTATTAAAATTCTAACATATATGTATACAATCTCTAGAGAGAGGGAATTTTTAAATATTTCACATGAATTTTAGAGAAATTTGTGATGTTATCGTTCAGGGGACGGTGAAAAGTCATATGTATTTCTCCAATAAACATGCCAACGTTAAGATCTCTTGGGAAAGAACTCAATTTCACGATAAAGAAGGCATGTTTTAAATTTTGAATGTGACCTTGCAGTCTAAAAGGTAAGAGTGAGTAGAAATATCACGAAGACACCCGGAATATGAAAATTTCGATATTTGGATATCAGGTGAGAAAATTTCATGTATCAGTACTTTTTTTCATAAAAAACCTTTGGGGATAAAAAGTGTCTTTGTGCGGTCCTGGTATACCTCTCTATCTTCATGCATGCTCTTTTATTATTCATACTTCGGAAGTCTGCCTTTTTGAAAAAACTGTCTATTTAGTTCAAATGTGTCTTCCGCGATCGTCCTCTGCCAACATTACCTTTCACATTGGTCTGGATCTCTTTTACCAATTTACTATCATCCACACTTTCTATGTGCAAAAAACATCTTAACGTTCCTTTTTACATCTTTTTTACAATATCATCTTTCACTCCGCACTTTTCACGAACTACGCGATTTCTTACTCGATCACATAAATTAACATTATAATCTTTTGATCTGAATCTGACGGACATCATCTCTACTGCATCCAACATTAGCTTCTAGTATTGGTAGGAACAAGTACAGCATTATGCACACACTCGGGCCTTTTCAGCCACCGTACGACTGCACTGGAATCCTCATAGAGTGATACTTACTACTCTATCATACGCCTTCTCTAAATCTGTGAAGGGTGCAATACACCTTCTGGTTCTTAGCTAAGAACTTTTGCGGTGGGTGATGCTCCTTAAAGAGGAGATTTGATCCATACATCCCATTCCTTTCCTTAATCCTGCTTGCACACTCCAAAATATCTCTGATCAGTCATAGTGGAATTATGATTCAAGTTTATGAATTTACTTATATAAACACAAAGTTAATTAAATAATACAAACTTGGCTGTAGATTCATCGCCAACATTCCTTTATATTTTGATCTTTCCCACCGAACTTGCAAAAGCTCCGCAAAGTTCAATTCTGAAGCTTCAGCTACCGCTTTTTAGGATTTACATAGATATACTCACGGCTATAAATCCATAAAAGGGGTAGCCAGAACTAAGGAATTAAAAATTCCTCAGCCACTTTTGGAAAGTTGAGTGGGCAAATGATGGTAAAGTAAAGGTTGTTTTTGGGTCTCCAACCGCATCGCCCAAAAATCCCTTAAAAGCCCCAATACCGATAGTCGCCTCTTCCGTACACCCACCGGAAGAAATGGGGTAGTGCTATTCTAAGCCGACACTACACAGCAAAGATTTTTAGGATTTACAGCATAGATATTATGTTTATCGTGTTTGCAAAGACCAATATAAAGAAAAGGTAGATAAAAGGTTTAAAAATAATTTGCTCGGATGAAAATATTATATTTGGCCACACATAGTTTACAACCTTTTGGTTTGGATAAGCTTCCAAGTTTAAAATTTCATTTTGCAGAATATTCGCACGGATTGAAAAAACTATTGGCTTAATTTCGTTTCCCGAAAAGGTGCAGTACTTTCTACCTGGATTTATTTTTTCACGGATTACGGAACTCGAGATTGCGATATTTTTGCCGAAATTAAGTTGAGTTTATCCCTCACCGAGTATCCGATCCGCTCGTATCCTTCCAGCTCAACGCTCGCTGTTCCCAGAAATCAATAATCCTTAACTTTTTACAGGTGTTCTAAGAAACAAAATATCTTTTCTTTATTCATACTAGACGAGTCAAAGGTACCGCGTTGCCGGATTAGTTAAATTAGCTTGTTCGTTGAAAATTCGAAACGCTTTGCCTCTAAAACTTCATCGCCTATGTCAGCACTACCAATAAATATTGAGTATAATACTAAATTATACATTAAGGTGAATCCGTCAATTTTGTACGAAAGTGATAAGTCATTGTGGTTATTGTAAATATTCGAAATTCCGGGACTATTCCGGTAATCGGGCGGTAAGTAACACCTACGTGACGTAGCAATATTGCTCGCGGTGCGATCGCGTTCTGATACCGGCACATATCGATCAAATCGCCATGACTCAGCTCTATATCGGTAATTTGAACACTCCATGAACTGTCTGTACGGTTTATCAAGTAAAAGGAATGCGGCCTCTCCGTAAGCTGTTGTGGTGATTATCAAGAATTGCCGACAAAACTCATTTTGTTTGTGTTCGGTGATGATCAAGGAACTTGTACTTCTTGGTGTACACAACACAATAATTATTTTCATAAAATATCTGCAGTTGATATGAAATTTACATCGAAACGGATTGTAAACAAACTGCAGTCCGAATAAAACAAATCGCATACAGTATAAACCAACTAAAGTTTAGTCTTTATGTAAACTAAAACCATTTTCAAAAACTTCGCAATACAGAATAAGTCATGAGATCCATTGATGTTATCCGAAATATTCGAAACGATAACATCTTGGCATTTTTTCGATACACATCGAATGTGATGCTACCTGCGCGGAATTTCAGGAATCCCTAGGCCGATAATTACGGTATAATTTATTATCTCTCCGTAAAACTGTTTGCTAAGTATCTTCATGTGGAAATACATTAGTATATTAAAGATTTTCTGTTATTTTACAAAATGCTCGAATTATAATCTTAAATACTGACTTTTAATGATAAGACTGCTAAAACTATTTAAAAGCAACCATTCAACGATGATGAAGATCTCTGCTACGGTAAAATGAGAAAATAATTAAATAAGTAAAGTCTTATCCTAGTCTGAGTAAATAATGTAAAAAATCTAATTTCGCTTCTAAATCACAGTGACAGGTAAACAAATAGGACAAAACTAGCATTTCTTCTCAGAACCCTGAGAGTTCTAACCCATAAATCACGCGCTCTCTTGACAAATGATTTTTTTTTTCTCGTAAAACTTTTTTTCTGCCACTCATTTATTAATAGGGCAAGAAATATTTCGGAAAACCAATAAAATGTGCCCAGTCATATACCTGTCGGGCGGGGCAGACTGCGCGTCTTTGTTCCTTCGCCATGCTTTTTTTAACCTTCAAACACTTTTATTAAGTTGATTTGAGCACCGCATTTTGGATTATTTCTTTCAATTGTTCGATATTTGTAATGGTGTTTAGTTAAGGTTTAGCTTATTGTTTTTGGGTAGGTGAATTAGTTAATTGAAATACGGATTTATAGCTAAATAAACGATTAATATCTTGTTGTCATATAAGTTTTTAGGGATAGCTTTCACTATTAGTATGGTTTTGTTTACCAACGATTAATACTGAAAG
Organism: Bedellia somnulentella; assembly: GCA_963576735.1. Classification (NCBI taxonomy): domain Eukaryota; kingdom Metazoa; phylum Arthropoda; class Insecta; order Lepidoptera; family Bedelliidae; genus Bedellia; species Bedellia somnulentella. The sequence continues at coordinate 14,021,943 of OY755175.1, read as the reverse complement.
AAATCCTTCATACCGACCAATACTAAAAATGGTATAATCCAAATAAAGAGTAACTAGAGCTTCAGAATCAGTAATTACTCAACAATATAAAATCGCAATAGAAAGAGGTGGAAATCATAGTTTGTACGTTTTGAAACAAATTGCCTAAATTTCGATTAAAACCTCTAACACTGAATTTAAACCTCTCCTTATTCGTCTCGTACGATACCTTCGGGTAAAAGATGGGTATTTTCTAATATATGTCCGCGTGAAGGACTATACATCTTGACTACTAAGAAAATTACAATCAACAAGTTATATTACCTAATGGCAAAAACATGAAGGTGGCAATCCAAGAAGTGAAACAGAACTATCAAACTCAAATTTATCTATTAAAGGAATTTGGAAAAAATCACAGCCTTTCGGAAATATGTCAGGTGATTAATTCACTAGCTTGTCAAGTTTATAGCTTTTACTTCTGAACACATATTTTAGAATTGATGGACCATCCTGTGCAATTTAAACGAATGTTACTAACTTTGTGAATGGATTTTTTTGTCTCATGCTCTGTGTCATGTCCAAGTGACAACGGGCTACCTTCAAATATATTCTGGTCGTGTGAAAGAGATTCGCTCCGCCCTTAAAAGCTGAACCAAAAATAATTGTCATTTCCTGCGGTGAATGCGACGTAAAGAATGCGCGAAACGTTTGCTATTCACATGGAATACGCTCTAAGTAGGTACTTTTCACTTTCTCAATGTTGCCTCATTCATTAGCATTTCAGATTTAATGGTCTTATTAAACCCTTTTTATATTAATTGGTTTCTTTCTTATCTTATTTGGACCCTACATATGGTTTGAAGATTGGTATTGTATATGTCATATAACCTACTTTAAGTTACGACCATACTCGTTCAACTGAGATAAAGTTATCCCCTAGAAAAGTGTCATGACTTTTGAGAAGGCTTAAACACAACATATACTCACGCTTTTAGTTTCCATTAGGGTAGGCAGAGACTATCGAATGCCACTTTGTACGATCCTGGCAAACCTCTCTATCTTCGTTTACATTCATCGATCTTTTCATACATATTCTTTTATTCGTCATACTCTAGACGCCCGTCTTTTTGTACAAACTCATACAAATTTGCTAATTAGATAATATTCGAGTTCATTTAATTATATGCAATAAACATTAAGTAATCTAAAATACATAAAATAATTTTCGATGAAATAATGATGATGATGAATTCGGGGATCGAACCTGCAAAGCCTGATCTTAAAGCGTGTGACCACTGGACAATCGAAAGACGTCGCATTGTAGAGGTGGTTCTAACTTTAGTACAGTTAGCATTGAGAATTGATTGTAGAATCAACTATGAATCATTAATAAGACTTAAAATTTTTGTTCATTCAATATAAGTTTTATCTAAGCAAGATTGTAAGAATGAGTTTATATTTTCATGAACAAAGCCTAGGCACATGCTTCCTTTTTTAATATTCCAAAATAGTATTATCATTACAAATTATATTGAATATTGTGAAATACATAAAATTCATGAACAACTAAAACTATTTCAGTATAAAATCGAATATAGCAAATATTTCTGTTGGGCACATTGACACTTGGCACGAGTATGTCACCTGTCATGCCAGTAAATGGAACGAGGCGAGTAATCCCGGAGCAAATGAGAAGTTTTGGGTCACAAGACGTGGGTAGCTGAGGGTGAGTGCGGGCCATTCGTATCACACCTACGTGGCTGATTCTACGGTTGGAATTCTAATTTTGTACTTTTTCATACTCCAAATTAGGTATAAGTTTTCTTATTCAATACAGTCAAATTTAGAATGATACTATTAGAGATAATCTTAGAATGCAAGAGCAATTAGAAACATGAGGGCTGGCCATTCCGATCCTAGGGTAGTGCATATTTGATTGCTTATTTATTATTTAATTAAGAAGTGTAGAAAAGTCTTGGAAGATATAATAAACCTTTTATGTTTAATAATGTTGTGGTAAAATTAATTCAAACCATGTTTTTATTAATATCCGATTACCAAGGTGATGGGCTTTATGCCTTAATATAATAAAATAACTGATTTAATAATATATACAAATGAACCTACGAATTAATTCACACCTTATAAAACTTACACAGTCGATAATAAAACTATCATAATTTTCATAATACAGAATCGCAGCTAAAGTGCGAATTCGAACGCGCCTCGAGGGTAAGAATGAGAGGCGGGAGGTCACACCACTAATGGCTGCCACAAGCAGGTAATATGAGACATGGACAAAGTGCATGGTACATGACGTTCAGAGTGTTCCTTGATACAGGTCAATAGTCTCGGTGGAAATACAATATTTCATTAATGTTTCATAATGCTTCTTGTCTTGTCACTTTTCTGACTTCGTAGGATAGCTAAAGACGAGAGAATAGGGATTTTATAATGAAGAAAATTTAGCCTGGCCTGGCATAGAATGAATGAGATGTTTTTTTTATAAATGTCATACATAAAATACATACCAAACTTGATTTCTAAAACGTCTTAGCATGATAAACTGGCTGATGTAACAGTGAATCAATCTCGCTATCTAATAATTAATTTTAGTGAAATCTTTCAGCACCGCATTTAAGTTAAAAATTAACATCAAACTCTATCTTTCACTTAACTTTTTAATTAAAAAACAAAATAAAATTGGTTGCAAGTCAAAAACGTGACACTGATTTTATTTGTAAAACATTGCTTTGATGAGGCAGGATATTCATGTTTTTTTCCCGCAACCCGACGCCTTGGCCAGAACACCTGTGTAATCCTTTCAATGTACATAATATGCCCTTAATTCCGTTGATAAGGCATGACATCTAACACCTTTGTGCTTTTCAAAGCCTTTTGCCGTCAATTAAAGTAAACCTTTTGTCTCCTCTCGGAAGATGACATAGTTTTTTAAAGAGTTTTGATTACAATAGTCCAGTGCTATGATTTACGTGATTCTTTACTATTGTTTCGGCAATTTGTCGTGAAAAGAGCTAAGTTTTCAATTCAGTCGTGACGAGGGTTGATTTAGTGGTTTTTAAAAAACTGTTTCAATATGTAATGCCGAATTGGGACTATTATTATGCTAAATTATCTTTGATACTGTCAGCTTCTTTATGTGGGATATCAAAATGTTTTATTTTTGGTATATTTTTGAGATTGTTAATTTGTTATTGTTAGTTTTATTTCATAATCGGCTCCTATTTTGATAAAAAAATATGTTTTCAACATGAAAATTCGGTAAACAAAGCTTTTATTTGAAGAATTTGTCCTAGAATGGGTAACACTTTATTTACAACACTCATTATAGTTGCAAAATTAATGATATTATGTTAAATAAATATATTTTAATGACAATAATATTATATTATGTGAATAGTAAGCAAGTACAGCAAAAGGCATAAAAACTTAATGTTACTCGTATAGGACCGTTACTGTAAAGCGCAATGTTCAAGCTAAAAACTATAAGACATATTATACATACATACATACATACATATACTCACGGCTATACATCCTTAGAAGGGGTAGCCAGAGCTAAGGAATTAGAAATTCCTCAGCCGCTTTTGGAAGATGCGTGGGGAAAAGATGGCAAAATAAAGGTTGTTGGTGATGGGTTTCCAACCGCATCGCCCAAAAATCCCTTAAAAAGCCCCAATACCGTTAGTCGCCTCTTACGTACACCCACCGGAAGAAATGGGGTAGTGCTATTCTAAGCCGACACTACACAGCAAACACACATATTATAATAAAGTAAAATAGAAAATGTTGGTTGCATAACTAAATCATTTTAGAGGCATCCTCATTATTTGACGTAAATTCCCCTATCTCGATATTTGTTGGTGGTTATTACGTGAACAAATCATATTTATACTGATTTCGGTATTGTTTGCGGATGACCCTAGATATTGTTACAAAATCTGCGGGCGGTAAATGAGACTTCACCATTTTTATTTCGTTAGATTTGTGCAAATTATGGCACGTCTTTTATCCTTGAAGGGGGAGGGAAGGTCGTTAATAATTTGGTTAGCAGATGTCACACGATTTGTTTCTCATGAAACTTCGTATGAATTTTTTATTCAAGAATAATTCAAAATACATAGATAATTTACAACCCAAATTACATAAAATTAAAACTACATAAATTCTATATTAGTTACTATAAACTAGTTATTATAATGATGATGAATTGCTCCGATCGCAAAGCCGCAATAAATTTTGGCAGTCCAAACACATCTTAAAAATAGTACATATTATTTAAAGGTTAATTGTTAGCATGTAAAAATATAAATTAATCATCTCCTTAGTTTCATATTAGAATCCAAGAAGATAAAACGCTGAAATCAAATAAAGTCCAAATTGTTTTTTTATGAGTCTACATTTTGAAAACTTTTATTCAATTTATTATGATAACAATTATATTCTCATTGTATCCAAGATCTTTTTTGTATAATTTATTAGGCTGCCCGCGATACAGGTCTAACCTAGTGCGGGGGCCACAGATATAATAATAACTGTAATGTATTGTTTTTGGAAATAAATGAATTTGAAATTTGATACACTATATAAAACATACACCATACATTATGCATAAATATAATTCAGTACTCTAAATTTTCACGTAGGCGGCACCACTGACACCCAAGTGCTCTCAGTTTTGCCAAGACGTCACAATTGTTTGATGTGCAAGTAATGAAGTGTATCATCTCCCCGCTTCCTGCTGTCACATGTCACGGCTACATTCGAAACACTCGCAGACTGCTGTCAAACAAATCATTGCGTTTTTACGTCACACTGCGGAAACTTGCCAAAGGGATGTTTTGTGATGTGCGAATGCATATGTCTGTTGTTTTTTGTTAAGCGCTAGCAATGGTTTGGCGACGTTTTTAGGGTTGAATGTTGCGACAATTTGGGAGCTGCAGTTATAATTGGAATCATTAAGTAAGGGCAGCTCATGAATGGTCTTTGAGGAGAACTTTCGGAGAGGACTACGTCCAGTAGTGGTCGTCAATTGTTTCAAGTGATGATTATCAAAAACGATAGTACTTAAGTAGAGTAAAATATAGGGAGCGTAAAAATATATTCAGTTTCAACGTATAAACTGATATTTACATGTACAAGTAACAAACAGTACACTCGAATCCGAAAGTTCTTATAAAGTTCGTAATACGAAGAAAGCTCTAAAACGCAGATTCATACTACTGATTCCTACTAAATTGTCAAATGCACAAAATTTAAGGTGCATGTTTACTGTATATTAGTGTTCAACAGCTATATTACAATAGCACTTTCCCATCGCGTTTTTATATTAGCCCATTCTTGTTTGTGTCGTATGAGGCGTTTGAAATGGTTGGTGAACAATATGGGTGATTTGGCACACTACCACTAGATATTGTTCTGTACGTCATCAAATTTCCTGTTTCATTATAAAATCTGTAATCGGTGATTGCTTGATTTGTGAGTGCATGCACAGGATTAAAAAAAACTTTTTATAAAGTAATTTTATGATATTACATCTGAATTCACATAATTAAATTATATAAAATAGACGTGTATCGTTAATTTAAATATTAAGATTGTGAAATATTTCAATCATTTTACAATTGCAATGAATCCCATATTTCTTGGTAAATTCATACTTACATTATACACAAAACCACTCAGCAAAGTAAAAATATATCGGATTCATTTGGATTGATAGCAATAAAATATGATCGAAGCGTAATGAGTGTCGCACTAAGTACACTAGGGATTTAAATTCAATTTCACATCACAAAAACACAGGCATATTGCGTTATTATATAGTAATAATCGCGTTACGCAGTCCACTAGTGCGGATTACGTACTTTTTAATAAAGTACGCCTCCAGGGGGTGACAGGGGACATTTTTACACAAAGAGGATTATTTCGGGCCCGTTTATCTGCACCTTACAGCTCGGCTTAGTCTTCGAAATACTCTGTCACTTGGAAAATACATATTTTACTGATGTATAAGTTCTCTTCGTTATATGTTTGCGAAGTATGAAGACGAGACCCAGGTATTGCAGTTCAACAACTTTGAAATTAGTCTCCAACTTCTAAACTCCGAGATATTTAGTTGGGAACTTGTCACTTGGTAATTTGTGTCGATAGGAGAGGATGTTTGCAACCGATAACTAGTTTTAATCCTAGTTCTAGGTGTGTTGAAAACATGCAAACCGATTTGCTTTTCGTATATGAATTATTAAGTGCTTATAAATACTTTTTGTATTAACTGTGAAATAAGTTTTTGTGGAACATGTTTTCTTTTGCTTCACGTCCACAGTTTTGTTTTAATAGAGATACATTTGTTTTGTTAATATATGGTTCACGCCATTACCGTGATCACATATTAACGTGTTTTCTGTATGGCCGTCATGTAGTGGTTAGATTACTACTGAAACGAGCCGGATGCGCTGGTACATTTTCCATGAATATAATGAATAAAGATATAACATAAACATAAACGTTCACGCCGAATATCCCCGAAGGGGTTGGCAGAGGCACTAATACTTCTGAACATCACGTGACTTTGTCACCTGTTGAATAAAGATATAAAAAAGCTTAATATGTCTGCTGTACCAAACCTATATATGATATATGAGGGAGCTACATACTCTATCATAGATTTATTTTATGTCTTAGTATGATCAAAGCATGTCAGCCTAAATCTGCATTATTGGTCAAACCATACTTATAAGACATCATATTCCTCCACAATAATGAGAGCAGCAACCTCGAAGTAAATGGACGGAAGACAAGGCTCCGGACGATCGCGTTGAATTGAATAACAAGGGTGTAATGACACTGACAATGCGCAGACGACGCTCAGATGACCGCTCCAATTATCTCATTGACGACCATTTGTGGGAACTGGCGAAACCCCACCAGGAATCGCGATTGTACCTAGATGCCACTATCTCTCTTTTTCTGTGTAGTATCGGCTCAGAATAGCATTGACCCGTATGTTCCCGAAGGTATTATAAAAGGCGACTTGGGAAATCGGGGCTTTTCAAGAAATGGTTTTGCAATGTGGCTGGAGACCCAACACCGGCAATCATTACTTTACGAGGGGCATGCCAATAGAAGTTCTTTTCTCTTTTCTCATTTAATTGACACTGGCAAGCTATACACCATCTTATAGGCTGGTTTTTCATTGACATATTTGAATATAGAACACACTTCTTTTATTTATTTTTTATTTGAATGAGCATCATTTTTCCGAGAATCTGGCGGGAATTCACTTGCAACAATGGAGCTCAGTCGACGTGATTTTCGCGCTATGATTTATTATGACTTTAAAAAAGGTTTAAAGCCTCAAGAATGTTTGGAACTTTTGAATTCTACTTATGGTGAGTCTGCTTGTTCCCGAGCAACAATATTCAATTGGTTTGCTGATTTTAAAAGAGGACGGGGATGTCTCAAAGATGAAGCGAAGACAGGACCGCCGCCAACCGCGGTCACGCAAGAAAACGTTCGTGCAATCGAAAAACTTATTCACGAAAACCGACGAATTACATATGTAGAGCTATAGCGAGAACTAGGAATTGGATCAGCAGCAATGCAAACCATAATTCACGACGACCTTTCTCTCCATAAACGTTGTTCGAGATGGGAGCCGCACATACTTACCGATGAGCAGAAAGACCGTCGGATGGATTGATGCCTATTCATGATAGATAAATTCAACGGTGGCGAGAAAAAAAACGTATATGATATACTGACTGGTGACGAAACATGGCTATATAACTATGATCCCGAATCAAAGCGACAGTCGACTGTATGGTGCTTTGAAGACGAGCCAACTCCAACGAAATGTCGCCGTGCACGAAGCACACAGAAACAAATGGTCGCCTCGCTTTTCTGCAAAACGGGTCATATTGCCACTGTTACGCTAGAGAATGAAAGAACGGTGAACTCCAAATGGTATGTGACAGTTTGTGCTCCAACAGTAATATCAGCTTGGTGTGACAAGCGACCGAAGTCAGGAATCCGGCACCTTCTCTGGCACCACCACAATGCGGCGCCGCACACGTCTGCCAGAACACTAAACTTTTTTAACTCAAAAAATGTGTCAATTCTCCCTCACCAGCCATATTCCCCTGACCTAGCGCCTTATGATTTTTACTTGTTCCCAAAATCAAAGAAAAACTAAAGGGGAAGAGGTTTGAAAGCAAAGAAGATGCGCTGCCTATAATTTCGAGATTTCTGAGGTATCTAAAGAAGAGTGGTCACAGGTATTTTCCAATTGGTTCAGACGTATGGAAAAAGTGTATACGTGCTCAGGGTGAATACTTTGAAAAGATCGATACTTGTATTAAAGAATAAATTTTATAATTTTTGAGTATCTAGTTTCTTTTGGCATGCCCCTCGTACAATATTTAAAAAAAAGTCAAAGTCGAAAATGGCTGACGCATTACTGTTTAGAAAGCTCCGGCTACCATTTTTGGGTTTTATAACCATGAGTGATTATGACTGTTTGTATGGATCTATGATAATTTAATAAGACGCAGTAGGATAGCACCAGGTATTTTAAAATAGACATTTTTGAAAGATTATCGCCCGATTTCTGAATTGAGTATTCCAGCTCAGAAAAACTTAAGTATCGTTCTGTCGCATTGAAATCTTAACAACTGAATGAGACAAAACGATACTTAAGTCGTTCGCAGCTTGAATACTCAATTCAGAAATAGGGCGTATAAGCGATGTATTTGCTGCATTGGTATATTAAGTTATAAAAATCAAAATAGATTATTTGCTGTGAAGGGTTGGTGTAAATAAGCACTGTGCTATTTCTGCCCGCGGTTCGAAAGCATCTCTTTAGAGTATTGGGGTATTTTAGTGTAATTGGGCGATGTGGCTGCCCCATCACTAATATTTTTTTACACTTAAATCAATAATTCGTGGGATATCCCAGTATAGTTCTATTTGGGTTTCCTACATGACTTTTTGAGATTGAAGATGACTACAGTACTAGGCCAGCGTTGTTTACTGTGGCCAAATGTTCTTATACGTATAGCCCCGAGCCCTGTCCGTATGAAATGAGTCAGACTTGTTCGGTCCGAATATACATAGGCTATGATTATATTCAATAATTTTAAAATAAACAAACATAAAAAACAAAAATGAAATCATTTACTCAAAACTCAGCGTTAAATGAAAGCAAATCACTTAAATTCTTTTCCGCGCCAGTCCCATATGAATATCAATTTGTTTACTTCTCGCACAACAGTGTCATTAAATTAGCGTCTAAATTGAATCACAACTGCGACAGCCTCCGTGCAGTCCCGCGAAACTTTCCTCCTATTAATTTCAAAAACATCTCCTCGGCACATAACACTTCAAAATGAACTTTAACATCTCAACTTAAGTTATACTATCCTATGTGAAATTGCCAAGTTTATTCATTATTTTTACATGTCATTGTGCAAGTGACACGAAGTTGAACATTTGTGAATTGAACTTTAATTCGTAGGCTTAGAGTTGTAATTGTATTGGTCGGTTGCGAGGGTATATCTGGCGAAATTATGATGCAGTCTTTATTCGTGAGCCGTCGGGAGCGGTTGCAGTAATCACCGCGTATCTCCATCTAGGGGTGGGATGTGAATAGAGGCCTAATGAACTGGATTTAGGTGGTTTTGTGCCGGCGACTCGTCAACTAGAAGGTGCATCGCAGCAATTATGATGCTCAAAACAAACGCAACATTGGCTTCCTCACTATGTCTGCATACTGGCTTGATCTCTTCACCGATGATTGATATTTGAATTTTGCATAAATGTAGCCTAACACATAGTATTTGTGGGTATCAGGTTCTTTCGTTAAATAAAGTAGTCCACAAGGATAAGTTGATTTCCAATATGTCATACTACATTTATATACTCAAATATAGAAAAACGACAATTAAATATTATAATTTATGAAAAATATTATCCTTCCGTGACCTGATTTATCATTATTTTGGTTTTTTAATGCTTACACCACATAAAAATCATATATGAAAGCATCTCAAATAGCAATATAACCACACTATGGGAACCACACTAATCTTTATTGGATACTAAAGATTTAGAGATCTGTACCATTGTCTAAAAATATTTTTTTATTAAGTCATAATAGATAACCAGGAACATAATCTCCATCCATTTTCTCACACTTGTCTTAATTCTTTTCACATTGCAAACTCAAATTTTCTATATGATCTTATTATGGCTTTTCCTTAGTGAGTAAGCCACCCAAATTGATTCTGTATATTTCATTCTCCACTTTGGTTTATTCTACGTGTCTAAATAACTAACATAAACATATCCTTATTTATCTTTATAACTACATAATTTTTCACTCAAAATCAGTGAAAAATTTAGTGTTGCACCGAATTTAGGTTCTGCCGAATGTCGAATTCGGCCGAATGAATATATACCGAAGCCGAATTTCGGCCGAACTTTGGCCAAAGTTCGGTTTATTTTGCGTGATCTTGATCAATAAAGAATTATAGGTATTTGACAGTATGTTGTTGCTTTGTCACATAAATAAAAACTTAAAATAAGTCAGAAAGAATTAAGAAATAAGATATGATACGATAAGATACAAACAATACAAACATACATATACTCACGGCCATAAACCCCAAAAAGAGGTAGCCAGAGCTCCAGAGCTATAAACTCTACATTCACATTTAGAAGTCAATATGGGACAAGACGGTAGAAATAAAACCACTTAAAAAAGCCCCACAGCCTTAGTCGCCTCTTACGGCTCCCGTGGGTAGAAAGGGGTAGTAAAATTTCAAGCCAGCACTATACGGCAACGTATAAAATAAGTATTTCATTTATAAAAGTATATTTTTAATATAAATTAAATAACAACAATTATGTTAAGTTGCTTTATGTTTGAATATTTTATTAATGCGTTTCTTTTATATTTAAAACAAATACCAGAACTCGACTGACACAGCTATTTATTTACTTTTCAGTACATTTTATTATTTATTTATTTATTTATTTATTTACGGAAAACAAACAGCTTTAACACAACAATTAGCAAAAAACAATAAAAATTAAAACATAGCCAAAAACAGTTTTCACATATTGGTAATGAACATGCGCTTAATTAAGTATTACTGTAAATTAACTAACAATATAAGAACTAGGAAAGATAGTAGACTAACAAATTTGACAATAAAAAAAGAATTGTAGTTGTAGTTGTAATTTCGGCCGAACTTCGGTAAATCTTCCGAACTTCGGTAATACCGAATGTTTAACGAATTTCGGTGCATCTCTAAAAATTACTCTTTTTTTACCGTTTTGCATAAACTTGTCATAGGTTAGTCCATTTATTTGCTTTACCTTAATCAAATAAAGCTATGTTCCACTATATTAATATGCATATAAGTATTGTTATAAATCCTATGAAGGGTTAGCCAAAGGTACAGAATTAGATATTCCCCAGCCATTTTTAGAACTCAAGCGTGGAAAAGATTGTATTATTTAGGATTATTTGGGATGGCTCTTCAGCCAAATCATCCAACTATCACATAAAAATTTCCATACGCAAATCCTCTCTGTACATACAAATTCACCACTTTGACACCCGTGGGAAAAAAATATTCAGTGGTATTTAAGCCGACTCTACACAGCTCTAACCGTATCGCTCACTAGTCACTATAACCCTTGAGGCATATTTTACCTCAGAAAAAAATACAGACGGTGTATTGGTATATTAAGCTGAACCTATTTAGTTAGTAGTTATTTTGCTGTGTAGTTTCAGCTTAGAATAGCACTACCCCATTTCTTCCGGTGGGTGTACGTAAGAGGCGACTAACGGTATTGAGGCTTTTTAAGGGATTTTTGGGCGATGCGGTTGGAGACCCATCACCAACAGCCTTTATTCTACCATCTTTTCCCCACTCAACTTCCAAAAGTGGCTGAGTAATTTCTAATTTCTCAGCTCTGGCTACCACTTTTAGGGATTTATAGCCGTGAGTATATGTATGTATGTATGTACAATTTAGTTCAAACCGTATCAGTTTTTATTCTCATATTGATAAGCTCTGCTGAAAGTGGATACTGATCGATCTCCGAGACTTAATTGATGGGACAATTCACTAAGCCTTACCTATGCCTCCGCATTATGTTGGGAATTACGTGGACCTTCTCAGAACGTCCAATCGCTCTTAATCTTCTTAACCGTCGAAAAGGAATTATTTGCAGTCTGAGTATCTAATATGTTAGCTGCTTCATATAAACGATTATCTTACGTTTTCTTGTGTTTGAATTCTTGAAAGAAAATGTTTTAGAAATCTGGTTATGTTGGAATGTAAAAACTTTTCATTTAAAGAACGTTATTTCAATTCTATACTAACATTCATAAACTCACGGCTATAAATCCGATAAAGAGGTAGCCAGGGCCTCAGAATTAGAATTTTCTCAGCAGCCTTTTGGAAGTAGACCAGGGAAAAGATGGGTCATAATGGGTCACCATGGTGATGGCCACATTGCTCAACAATCATATATCATCATAGTCGCCTCTTACGACAACCAGTTAAGAAATGGGTAAGTAGGTACCTACTATTCTAAACTGACGCTGCACGGCTTGTATACATCAACAAAAAGAGTCATCATTCAAGAATCTTAGGTTAGAAGTTGTTGAATGTTCAAACAATTATATACATACATATACTCACGGCTGTAAATCCCTAGAAGGGGTAGCCAGAGCTAAGGAATTAGAAATTCCTCAGCCACTTTTGGAAATGATAGTGGGGAAAAGATGGTAAAAATAAAGGGTGTTGGTGATGGGTCTCCAACCGCATCGCCCAAAAATCCCTTAAAAGCCCCAATACCGTTAGTCGCCTCTTACGTACACCCACCGGAAGAAATAGGGTAGTGCTATACTAAGCCGACACTACACAGCAGGTTCAAACAAATTAATGTGGATGATGAGTTAAGGGAGTGGGGCTTTTGCTTACTTATAATTACACTATTAGCCCTATTGAATCTATTTTCTATGAGATAAATAATAATTGTTTAATCTTATTTCTGATGCTTTAATAAGGAATATATAAAGCTTAACTATGTTTGTTGTTTTACGTGATGTGATCGAATGAGCAATAGTATGATTCGTGATTGATGATGATTCCAGTAAGCTGATCCTCGTATTTCTTTCATATTCATACCCACATGATGATGTTACTTTCATGTTACTTTCAGTACGTATCGGTAAAACATAACATCTATTCGATATACATGCTAAGTTATAGGAACACACATGCTTCCTTAGTTTTTTCTAAACTTAAAGCAAGATTTTTCAATTCAACTAATAAAATACTTTAGTGCCAAGACTTTAAAGTCCGTTTTATGTCTCGGTCAAAGCACCGTTGTAAAAGATGAGTCTGTCCTTATTTATTTACGACGGTGCGGCGACGAAGTGGAGCGAAGATGATATGAATGATAAATGACCCTCCATACGTGGCCCTCCCCTCCCGCCTCACCCCCGATCACACGTGGGCCCTCATGGGAAAATGCTTTGTTGTATACCTCCTTGCCTAGCTGGCGTGCCTCCAACAGTTTGATTATTAACTCTTTTAGTTTTAAAATCAACTCAATCGACTAATTAATTACTACTCATAGCTGTCGTCATAATTGCTTTAGGTCATTTATACTTATTGACACTTTTTATATCAGACTCAACAGATATTTAGTTATATAAAAACTTTTCCTTGAATCGAGCGGGTTTCCTACAAAGCGCATCAATCTTAATCTGGACACATCAGAGTTAAACTGATTTTTACAAGCCAATAGCCACGCATCCACACGCGTAACATGCCGCGCGATTGGCCGCCTCTTTTTGTTCTATTTTCAAATCCTTTGTTTTTATTGGTTGACACTTAGCTAAGACAAAGGGGCGCTTGTTTGTGTGCGTGCGATTTAGTTAAGGCGAATGCGTTATTTGTAAGTGTGCGTTAAGGAGTCGAAACACGTTGGGTTTCCTGTGTAGGTAGGTAGAGAGGCGTGGGTCGGCTCATGTGGGAAGGAACGTGTATAGGGTCTTGATTTTGACGAAGGTTCAACCTCTTAATAAGAAAAAACATAGATAGAATTTACTGCCGTAAACGCTCTCATGTTTAAGCGTGTGCTGTATATAAAACAAAATAGTTATTTTGGTATAACAAGCTGAGATGAAAAGATCTTGAGATTATAAATATAAGTTTATTTGGAGAGTGATCTCACGAGTTTCATATCAAGAAGACCAACTTTAAATTATTATTTTTCAAATAAAACCTTTTAAAATAATTGGAATGAATAATTAATTAGTAAGAACTATCAAATAGTTTTATTTTTCTATAGCCATTTTTTATTACAACAGGGAGCAAATATAAACTCATTTATTTTTTTAATTAGGGCTAATTCTATGATTAAATAATTTCAATGCTGAAACCAAGGTATACAAACATTTCAGAGCGATAAAGAGAAAAAACTTTGTGGTTGATAAAGCAATATTTGAAACGTTAAATCACAGACAGAAATCAAATTTCTCAAGAAAACGACTTGGGTTGTTCGGAATAATTCAAGTTCACCTCCAGGCTGGTTCTATGATTAACGACTGGATTATTCAATTAAAGACTCGACAGGTAATCGAGGGGTGGCAAGGGGGCAGCCTTTGTCTTCCGATCGCTGCTACAGCTCTTGCCCTTAATGAATTAGCCTAACCTGCCTGTCGCTGGCCTAGCATCTGCAGAAAAAAAAGATATTTACGATGATCAATTTAACTTTTGTTGGTTCTTTAAAAGAGTTGACAATTTATTTAAATTCAATTCCCTTTCTGATTTGCCTTGATGATTGGCCTTGCCTTTAAGAAAGTGCAAAAATATTTTTCTTTAAGATTGTTTGATTTTTTACGTCGTAGTCATTTTGGTTACACATAATTCGTAAAATATAAATTTCATTTTGATGATTAATTCCTATTACATTGATGATACCTGCACTTGATTGTGCAGACAAAATGCTGTCAATCACGCTCTCTGAGTTTTAAAATTACGCATCAATATAATTACTCCTTTTTTACACTATGAATTACAAACTTTCATTTTTTGTTGAAAGTGATTAATTAATCATTAACGCTAAGCTCAGTCACCCTTTTTCTAATAACAACCCCACAGCTTAATGCTTGTTTTTTATGTAAGCATAACACTGCCAAAATATTATTAATTATCCACCCAATGTTACAAAACACGTTTTGTAAGAAGTATATCTTGATTGCATCAACTTAGAATAAAACTAAAGATACTTGCCAAAAAAAAATGACTAAGTGTAAAAAGAGGCCTAAGATTCTCGCCTAATGACAGTTAAGGCAAAGTGCCTATATAACACCAAAACAAACAACTTATCATGCAAACAAAGTTTTGACTTTATATGCGTGTTATTATCCTATATCTATTTAGTTTAGTTTATTATATTGTTGCTGATAAAACTGTCAAAATCTTTATAAATATAGACCATAATGCTCTTAAATATTTTAAATTATGATAATCAACAAGGATTTTCATTAAACCATCAACCAACGAGCAGTCAAAAGACAGCAAGCAAATGTTTCAGGAGCATTAAACGTATGAGTAATCAGCAGCTACCAGGCGAACAGGTACATCAAAGAGATTATCAGTGGATGCATTGTAGCTGTCAGTGAGCAGACTCTCAGGCCAATGAATGACCCTTCTGGCTGTGACTCTTGAGTGCCGAGCAGTCCGTGTAGCTTGTCACCGGCAAATACTCTACGTACACATAGGTGCCTAGTACACAACCGTTGTACATATTAACTAAGAGCTTTACAGTCTAGTTTAGGTCTACACGTATTACGTATTTATACCAAATTTTATGTTCCTTTTGAAGAGTACATATTAAAATGAAATTTTGTTGATATAATATTTCTATTCGTGGTATAAAATAAAACATATTTATTTGCCCTACAAATTTTAAAGTTTAAAATATATTTTAATGCTTTTTAAGACTTTTATGGAGGTACAATAAATATAGGTATTTAATTGATAAATTCATGGTGACAATTTTATGTAAATAATTAATATATAACCATTTTCGAGTAAAACCAACCAAAGCTAACTGGCTACCCAAATTACGCATCGTAATCCCGGCGCCTCATCCCATGTCGAGCTATTTTATATTTGCCCAAACAAAACATCTATTAAATGGGAAAATTCAACCCCATCCCTTCCGTTGAGATTATAATAAATGACGCAATAATGGCGCAATATAATATTAAACACAAAGTTAAACGCGTTTTTATTTTCCCGCTGAACTTCAGTTCCGCGCTGCTGAGCAGTCATGCGCGTCGTTTTCGCCCTCTTCCCGTAATGAAAAAATTACAGGAAACAAAAAATAAATTGCAAATATTTATCAAAAAGAGCGAAGACAACGGGTTGTTGGGATAACGTGTGGATACCGCATTAGGCCACATTTATCAAATTCTGCAGGGTTTGTTGTTGATGTTGCTAACATTAACGATTTATTTTCACAGTTTCGGTTTCGGAGTATTGCAATGGAAGCCTTTCATTATGCGATGTTATTATTCGAAATACACAATTTGCTTTGAATTGGCTTTAATTTTTCCATACGTATGCATACATATACTCACGGCTATAAATCCTTAGAAGGGCTAGCCAGAGCTAAGGAATTAGAAACTCCTCAGCCACTTTTGGAAAGATGTGTTGGGAAAAGATGGTAAAATAAAGGTTGTTGGTGATGGGTCTATAACCGCATCACCCAAAAACCCCTAAAAAGCCCCAATACCGTTAGTCGCCTCTTACGTACACCCACCGGAAGAAATAGGGAAGTGCTATTCTAAGCCGACACTACACAGCAGAATATGAAATGAATAATATCAAACTAAAAAACTATTGGCCTAATAAGTTGCATCAATAAAAAGCTTCTATCATTCCCCAAAATAAACAACACTATTAATGAATTTATCGCGTGATCGCCCAGTAAAAGGGTCCCCGGAAACACAGTTGTAAATCGTAAAAAGCACATTTCTTAACACGTCATTAATTGCAATATAAACACTAATTCTAAGTATTTACATCTCTACGTAAGTAATTTGTCATTCATCTTTTACAAGACTGAGAAAAATACTTTGGAAATTTCTTCGACAAGGCAGTTGTGGACTTACCATAGAAGGGTAGTGTTTCCGGTTCCTGTTGGGCTGCGGGGCTTGGGAGGGTGTCGGGGAGGGGTTTTGTGATAACCGGAAGTGGAGGGCTCTGAGAACCGAGGGTAATGTCAATTCACCACGTAGCATTTTTAAGTTTCTCCCGCGCGAGCACTGATTACGGCATGGCGCGCGCTCCGTGAGAATTTTAATGTTGTTTGATGGTACTGAAGTTTCGAAAGAATGGCTAATTTCTTGCGAAGATAAAACGCCCTAATGGCACCATTGCACATTTTTAAGTAGCGCATTAAACTCTGTAGCACAAATGTTATTAGCTGCAAACTAGTTAAGTTAAATTCTTTCTGAAGTATATTGCTTCAAACATAATTTAATATTAGAAGAATAACTTATAATATTATTAAATGAACGTAATACCATAAATGTATAGATGTAATTTTTAAGTATTATCAACATCACTTAATTAAATATTCGTAGTATTTATGTTTGCATTATAGAGATAAGTTATTTAAATGATAAATTATTTTCAAGAGCTTTACTTTCGTCGCGTATAAAAATGCCATTACATCACTTTCATTGGTACTAAAAAAGCCCATGTTATAAGTTCTCGACGTCTATACTTTACCAAACTCTTTCATATGTTAATAAAACATATATCTGACCACCAGTTATAATGCTGACAGAGTTATTTCCCGTGATAAATTTAAATAATTACTTATCTAATGAGTAAACATACTTAAAAAAATCCTCCAATTAATTTCTATATTATAACTCTTCTCCCACTTACCCATTCAAAATAAACAGTGTAATTCGAAACACAAATAAGCTAAAAGAATTTGTTCCACCTCGTTCCATTTCATTTCGCTCAGTAATGTGTTCTGCAAGTGAAACGTAAAAGAAAGCTCCATTTTCATCGAACATTAGTTGGGCCACTCCAGCTCAGCTGCAATCAGACCAGTCGCCGTAAATGGCTACTTTTACACTGAACAATAATAAATTTTAGTTTGAGCGCAGCACGACGATAATGGGTGACAATTTCCGACTATTAGCTCTTACGCTGGCCTAGCGGTTAGTAGCACTTATAAAAATGGTCCTAAAGAGACTGAATGACCACTTCAAGTAATTGGTATGGCAATCATCTAAAAGCAACTTGCACAATATTTGATCGATAAAGAAAGTTTGTATTTTGTTTCAGAAACCATTTACATATTTTATTTAACTAGGTATCGAATACAAATGAGTGTCAAAAATTAAAAAAAAACTTATGTCGGTAGACATGTGTGAGTAGATAATACTAAGAATTATTATCAGGAATCTACCTCTTTCGAGATTCGTCGCTGTGAGTATAGGTATAGATACGATTTAAAAATTTATTAAATATTTCATATAATAA
Source organism: Bedellia somnulentella (assembly GCA_963576735.1). Lineage (NCBI taxonomy): Eukaryota > Metazoa > Arthropoda > Insecta > Lepidoptera > Bedelliidae > Bedellia > Bedellia somnulentella. Next base: position 14,003,344 of record OY755175.1, on the reverse strand, counting down.
ATATGACCACTATCAATTTTCGCTACTAATATGAAAGACCATCGTCAATCCAAGGTTGAATGGAATACACTCTTCAAAGCAATATTTCAAAATAGCTAATCCAAAGTTAAAACTGAATACAATAACGTTGTTTACAATCACCGAGTACTTTCGAAACTAAACAGACAGTGCTTAACAACAATCAAAAGATAAAATGATCGTTGAAATTTTCACAGAATCGTGAGTTCGTTCCGGTTTTATGAGACGGAAGCTGCCACTCACGGGACACAACTTATCCATTACTTATTTTGCAACCACCCAATACGACTTAACATAAAGGGGTTATATTACAACCATTGTAGCATGACCTCCGATCTTTAAGGCGACCTTCAATGGCCTTTCAAATCGCGACTGAACGATACAGAGTAATAGGTCTCGGTTAAATGGTAAGCCAGCCCTACAGTACGTAACCATTACGAATAGCTTTTTAAGAATAGAGGCGTAATGTTTTTGTAGTGTCGAAAGGAAACACGCGTGCATGGATTCTGAGAAACGAGGATAGCTGAGTTGAATTCATAATTTTAAGGTTATGGATGTAACATATAGTTGGCTACCTTTTTAAAACTATGAGGCAAAATATAAATATTTAATCATCATGAATCAACAAATAATCATTTACCATCACAAATTCGGTACGAATACTGTGACATAGTATTAAATTAAAAGTACTTTTCTATGTTCTGTATATCAATATCGTCGAGTAATACTTAATTAATACGATGAAATATTAATAATGAATGGAAAGTAAAATCTTTATTTTTACATATATATTACGAGAGTTTTCAACAAACGCACTTTTGACTGAATGGATAAGGAAGTATGTTTGTCGTCTCTCATATGTATGTATGAATGTGCATGTAATATTCTTAATTGATAGTGTTCAATTAACATAATGACAAATACAAATATTAAGAACTATCTTATATAAGACATAATTTTAATTCATGTAACCTCAATAAAAGCTATAAAACAAATCAGTAGTAAAGGTGAAATGTATTGTATCACGGCGATCGATCCCGACGCGACATTCAAATTTGAAGGGTCAACACCATGACGAAAGCGCTCCATTTTTCATAGTCAAACTAAAAGGGTAGAGGGTGGTCGAAGCTTTCCATATTATTTTCTTGAACAAGTCCAAGAAGCTAACTTTCGCCACTTTGAAAGTGGAATTGTGAATAATGTTCTCAGTTTGAGTGATTGCCTTAGGTTTAAGCTGTAACTTTATGATTTTATCACAATAATCGTAGCTATCGATATTTCGGTAAGGTATTAAAGATCTTCTTATCTATCTCACATAGAATCGAAATTGATTTAAATGATTGTAAGTGTATAGTTGATCCTATATTCATGTGTTTTTTTTTCTCGAAGTGTAGTCTATTTTTATAATACATCCGTAAACCTTCTTAACAAAATTGGAACATTGCCTACTCTTTCTTCACGTGTATATAAATATGCATAATGTTTTAAATGCATCGCTGTATCATTTTTATTAAATTGTTTTGTTTCAACATGTAACATATATTTCCCCATGTAATCAGCCGGACGGGTTTGGCATCGTCTACATTTCCCAGCTAATTCAGGCATTAGACAAGTGTAGTTATATATTTCCGTGAAAGGCCACGGTACGCTCAGCGGCTAGCCACGGCTCGCTATAACCGTATATCTTTCCTTTGTAACCGCTATTTATTGCCCACCCTTATTTTTATTTTCATGCTGATGCGACCGGTGCCACCGTGTCTCGACTCCAAACTAATCTTTGGACACTTCCCTACTGATATACTAGAATGAGCTTGCTGCCAACTAGATTATTATTCCACATATTTTGTGCCCTGCGAAAACGAGCTGAAAATCAATATTAATTTTTACAGTTATTAAAATATCATACCAATAGAGAATGGCAGGCTTCCGAAATGTCTAGAATAAAATGTAGACGAATCTCGAGATGTTTGCCAGCATCGTACAACGTGGCGATCGATATTCACTGCCAACCCCAATTAGAACTAACGGCGTGAGTATATGTATGTATGCAACTCAAATAATCTTACCGTGATTTTCACACAACTAATCTTTAATTGTAATTCATAAAGTTGAATAACCTATACATACATATACTCACGGCTATATTTCCCTAGATGGGGTAACCAGAGCTAAGGAATTATAAATTCCTCAGCCACTTTTGGAAGTTGAGTGGGGAAAAGATGTTAAAAATCCAATAAAAAGCCCCAATACCCTTAGTCGCCTTACGACACCCGTGGGTAAAAAGGGGTAGCGACATTCTAAGCCGGCACTACGCGGCAATTGAATAACCTATCTTAACAGTAAAAATGAAAAAAAAAACCTACCCAACATGTGTCATCAATCAACTGAACGAATAAATAAAAATTAAACTTAACGAATCATAAGTAATGCAATAATATTCACTTTTAAACAAAGCTTCATCAAGGGTTGTACCCTCGAGGATGGTCCGCGGGCAAACAATATTTTACGCCTATAAGTTTCCGATACATGAATTTTATTAACTTCTCGCTCCCCTGTGACGTCGGAGGGTAGTTTGGTGCAGTGTTTGTTTTACGAGGCGGCAATGTACCGCGAACTGACGCCAAGATGACACATCAGTTTATACGTCAAGATGATACAATTTTTTAGGGTATTCTTATAGATTAAACTTAAAGTATTAATAATAGCAGGCAAATTGTGGAGAGTAAAGTTGTTCAGCAAATAAATAAATAATATTATACTTGTACTTAATATTATAACCTTAGGTATTGCTACACAGCAAGGTAGGAGGTTATCATTGAATTCATGTCTATAATTCCAATAGTTTTAGTCACTATATGTGATTACTATTAGGTAATTAAATTTTAGTTAAACGTTGTTTATACATTGTTTGAAATTTTTAGATCATTTTTAATCATTACAGAATTGATGGTAGGTACGACGAGGTAAAAAACTAGATTAACTAAGATCTTGGTTACAAAATAGCTTTGGAATGACGATGGTATCATCAGCCAATACCAGAATATGTCTCTAGTAAACAATATTTCATTAATATACTACACATACAAAAGTGTGATTGAAAACCACAGACGGTCTGCCACCTAATCGTTAAGAAAAAATGACTGAAAATCGAAGGGAAATTGAATAGCAAGAGCAACTTCCGAAAGTTATTAAAGTTGGCCAACAATCCATTACACCGGGTTCGCAAAAATTTACTTGCACTTTTATTTTGTGTGAAAACATCTTGGAGCTCGATCGAGCGCACCGCAACTTCGCCCCCGACTTGCCAAGTATTGCGAACAACACCGTTTTCACCATTTCTTCGGAGTATACAAAATGAGTCCTGAGTTTAGAACACCTGACTTGTAACGTATTAGAATATGAGAGGTTTTGTTTAGATATAGACTGAATAAGGCTTTACTGATTTATAGTGCCACCATTATGAGCAAAATATGGTGCCACCACCCTTTTATCAGATGGAGGTTGCAAAAATGATTTTTAAGTATAATGATAGTTGTGGGCAAATTATTTAATGTGGGGTTTTCATCATTTTCCACACTTTCAACCACACATATGCTGTCGAGTGTCCGTTTTCCTGTGTAGTATCAGTTTAGAATAACACTTACCTATTTCTCTCCGCGAGTGTTCCTAAGGGTATTGGTGCTTTTTAAATGTTTTTTAGGTTCTGCGGTTGGAGACCCATCACCAACTACATTTATCTCGCAATATTATTCAACTTCCAAAAACGTGAAGCTCTGGCTACCCAATCTAGTGTTTTATAGCCGTGAGTATGTAACTTTATAAACACCTTGCGTCGTGCATGTTGAGATGTGTTGAATTGGTATTTTATATTTTTGTGCCCTTAATTTAAGCTTACTCGACTCTTAATTCTCAACTCAATATCTGCCTAAATAATTAGAACCATACAAAACTGAGCTGCAACTGAGCAACTGAGCAAACGCATGCTGCAGCAACAGATAGTTCACAGATCAGTTGACTACCAACGGGAAACAAAGTCCAGTAACAGATTTTACGAGTGGAGACACTAAAAGTGGCGACTGAGAGAAGTAAACAGCAAACAAAGCCAGGCAGGCGGCGGCGGGCGGCGTCCGGTCGCCACAAAGCCTTTGTGCTGTCCGCCATCGCCACACTGAGTCACTGACACGCTTTTTGCGGCCACTATCGCGCGATGACGGCCCATAGATCGATAAGAGCCCCGCTGGACGATGCTCTATTGTCCATCCGATACTACACTGCCTGAGATGTGGACGGAACCCGAAAGCGACGAGTGCGGTCACCTGATTTCCTGACACGTTTCATTCATTGATTGAGGAGTTTCAGCAGTTCAATTGTTCTTTTAAACTTGTATGTTTATTGTTTTTTGACTGCCGTCGTTCTTGATGTCAGTTTTCGTGATAAGGGAAGCTGGACTTGAGTACCTTCTGTCTCTTCTGTTGAGTAGCTCTGTTATGGCATGGAGATTCTTAAGACGGAGGATAATTTAATTTAATTTAATTTAATAAAAATATTATCTTCTTCTTCAATTATACATGTATACTGACGCTTTTAGTTTCCAATACTGTGTAGAGTCGGCATAGAATAGCACTACCCCATTTTTTCCTGTGGATGTCTGTAGAAAGCTACTAAGGGTATTGGGCCTTTTCGTCATGCGGGTGGAAACCCATCTCCAGTAACCTTTATTTTACAATGTTTTCCCTTCTAATCTTCCAAAAAGGGCTAAGGAATTTCTTATTCTGAAGCTTCGGCTTCCCTTTCTAAAGATTTATAGCCGTCAGTATATATGTATGTATGTAGTTTCCATTGGGGTAGGCAGAAACTTTTGACCGTCACTTTGTACGACCCTGGCAAACCTCTCAAATTTTGTCTATATTCATTGATTTACATTCTATTGTTTGTTTATTAATATAGTTTTCTGAGCTCATGGTCTATGCAATATAATTATTACTTTTTAATACTTTCTATCAGAACATCGCGTCGCAAAATTTTTCATGTTAATTTAGCCATAGTTAAAAATATATATTAAATACTTATTGTACAAATATTTCTAAGAAGAGATCGCCGTGCCAGTCCAAAGGTAAAAATACTGAGACAAAAATGACGAAATGACTATCTAAATTAATGTTGGTAACACACAACAAAATAAAAAAAAGTGATAATAAACAATCACATGCAAATATATTCCTTAAGTACATACCTTTGCCTTAAGGGCGTTTGCATCATAAGCGAAACATTTAGTCAAAGTTAAACAGGTACGTGTTTTAAATACCCGATTATAAGTTGTTGACTAATTATCATAAATTAGTTATTAGTGGCGCGTGAAGCGACGTGACTCACGGAATCATCAGTATGCGGAGACGATCTCCATAATACGACCAGTCGCATCAGCGACGAATAATATTTCACTTACAACATTGTATTATACAGCTTTGTTCGATTTTCCTTATATCGTTGTTTTATCTTGAACCTATGTATTGGTTTCAGTATGACGAAGGTCACAGGAAGCCGATGTACCAGATAGCCCAGGACTGCCCGTTGCTTATATTTACACTTGTATACCACTCGAATCTTTGGAGGAGGTCTGTCACCAACCTATTGGCTGATTGAATGAATGATTGAATGTTTTAAAATATTGGATCACCTTTTTTGTGGAATTAAGTGAAGTATGTCACTATTATAGTCAGTTATTTGAACCGAAACCAACGGTCTCCGATATTGTTCTATTAATCAACTACCATGTTGTATATGTAGCTATAAATGTATTTATTTTTCGTGATTATAAATGGTAAAGTAGGTAAGTCTTTTTCTTAAATTATATTTCTAAAACGTATATGTGTATTTTATTTAGGTAGGTATTTGTATTGCTTGTATATATAAAAGTATGTATTTATTTATGTATGTGTCCATATTCGTTAAATATCTATATTATTTTGTATGATTCATATTTATATTGTTATTTAAATTAAATAAGTTAGTTTTAAGTAAGCTTAATAGATTATTATGTTTTTTTGGCCTTGTTTTGTGCATCTACCCAAATAATTAATTTATCGATCTCACCTTCCAAAGGTTGTCTGGAAGAGATCGCTTTTTGCGATAAGACCGCCAATTGTACCTCACTGTAAACTGTTTGATCATATTATTATTTTTGTAGATTTGTGTTTGATGTGCAATAAAAAGTTATTCTATTCTATATTTGAATTTATATTTATTTATTATAATTAATTATTTGAATTTATATTTATTTATTATATTATATTTATATATTTACTTATTATGTTATTATATTAAAGTATGTATTTTAAGTACTTTCATTCATAATTATCCTATATATTATTAATTTATGTATTTTTAACCTTGAAAAGTAAGTATCTTATTACGGTATATTTTATTATCATAAAATATTATTAACATTATTTCCTAAAATCTATATGCATATTTTGTAATCTTGTAGTGTTTGCTTGGTCTGGTGGGAATGACAATAGAATTCATTTAACTTACTTAATTTCATCTGTATAAATTATCCACATTACAACTGATGTATAATTGTTTTGTTTTCATTAGTTATTTAATTTGCGTTTTTCTGTATCGTCTGTATATCAATTGGTAGAAACTTTATAGGTCAAGAACTTCTCTGTATTTTTGTCTTATTTGAAATATTGTGTACCGTTTGTTTCTCAAATAAATAAATATTGAAATATCCAAAAGTTTTCATATTATAAAAGTTTATCTATAATCCAAATGGGTACAAGTGTCACCAGTTTGAAAACGCTTCCTTATTCCAAACACTCCATTCATGTGTTTTTCTTAAAGAATATGCATAAAAGATAACTCTTGATAACTAAAATACCTTTTTGATATTGTATTTATTTATCTTAAGTTCAGCATAAGACAAATTTTTAATGTTTTTGGCATACCCAAGTAACTCAATAATATCTATCAGCAATTTATTGTCAGCAGTGATTGGATCTCTCATTAGTAGCCTGCTACATGAAAGCGGCTCAGTTTGAATCGAAACTACCGTCGCATAATATTAATCCATCTCCGAATGTACTTGTAAGTGTACACGGGCTGTGGTGCCTATATCCTTCCTATACGACCAATATAGGAGTATTGTGAGCTACATCTTCATTACGGCTGTCCTCAGTACATATATCTTATAGTGAGGCATCTACACGCATTCTGGGAGGAAAATCCACCCCGGCTACTCGAGGAGATGAGTGACACTATTGCTCAAAGCGTTGTCTAGGAGAGAAGGGCGAGAGGGCGGGGTGGGAGGTATTCTCGTACATTTACGAATTTCCTCACGCACGGACAGAAAGCTCGCTCCGTAGCACACCAATACGTCCGAAGGTACATATAATGTGATGGAACGTAAATGGACGAGCTCGACGTTTTTGGGATTAGATTTGAGTAGTTTTTTGAACCCTCAATCACGTTTATTACTCAAGAAACGGGTTGCAATTGATTGATTTCCTTTCCCAAAAGTATTTTTGGTTCTCAAGGCTCGAGGTCTGGTATATACATGAATGATTTGCTGTAAAGTATTCGTTCTCATCTTTATATTGGCTCTCATGATAGAGAAAAGAAATCGTTATTGCAATGCTGAATACCTCAGATTGAACCACTCGAAGAGTCTTAGCTAGATATTGCTATCTAAATTGTTTGAACAATTCGCAACATTGTCTGGATTGTAAGTTATTTTTGCTTCGATTGATTTTATTCTTGAATGGCAAATTGTATCATGCAATGTGTATCGAATACCATTAAAATAGTTCGTACCGAACGATGTTATTATAATAGTTACTATAAAAACAAAAACAGTATCTGGCTCTACACAATTAAAACTTGCTCATACAAAGAGCAACCCTGCTTGACAACAATTATATTTCACTAAACAATTTATTCAAAGTACAAACAATTAGACCGACAAACAGCTAAGAATATTTTAACCAGAATGAATAGTTGAATAATAAGCAAGGTCAAAGGGTCAAGTTGAGGTTTAAATCGAAAGAAAACTTAGAAATGTTCTTCTCGAAACTCAATTGTATTTATTATTCAAATCATTTGTAATAACCACTGTATGACATATTCAATTTGTTTTGACTTTCACTGAACCTGAATTGAAGGGTTTTGGTTATTAACCCTAATTCACGGGTTTTGTTTTGACCACGGGAATGTTCTGTAAGAAGAAGCAGTTTTTACTGTAGTCATTGGGAATTAATATGGTGTTATTTTGTTATGTTATTGTGGTATTGACTTTTATTTAAGTAATTATTATAGACTACGTTTTTGGCTCCATTGCAATTTTACTTGGAAAATTTAGTATCTATCTTATTTTTATATCTTTCTGGAAAAAATAATAATTCACTGTGTCAGCAGCATCCATTCTTGTATGAAATACGTAAGCACGTTATAATAATTTCGGTATATTAAAAACGTTCAAACAAAAATAACTTGTTGAATTAATATGATTTACTCTTTGCTGTGTAGTGTCGGCTTAGAATAGCACTACCCCATTTCTTCCGATGGGTGTACGTAAGAGGCGACTAACGGTGTTGGGGCTTTTAAGGGATTTTTGGGCGATGCGGTTGGAGACCCATCACCAAACAACCTTTATTTTACCATCTTTACCCCACTCAACTTTCCAAACGTGGCTGAGGAATTTCGAATTCCTTAGTTCTGGCTACCCCTTCAAGGGATTTATAGCCGTGAGTATATGTATGTATGTATGTATGTTATTGAAAATAACGCGGACAATGAAAAATGTGTAATTTCTTGCTATATCCATTTATAACTGTTAACAAACACTTAATAAAATTTACATACATACATACACTCACGGCTATGAATCCCTAGAAGGGGTAGCCAAAGTTTCAGAAAAAGACAATCCGCATTGAGTGGGGAGAAGAGTGTAAAACAAATCATTTAAAAAAAAAGACTTTTCTTCATTATTAATTCTCAGGATTCCAATTATTAAAAAATAATTAATATTTTGCTGTTATATATTTCTGTTATTAGCTCGTTAAACTTGAGTTTGGTCTCTCTGAGACCTATATATTTGAGACCTGTTTGTCATAACTGTTAATTTTTTAAGCTCTTTAAATCTTACGCCTGATTAAAACTATTTAATTTTAAATTAATAAATATGTAAAAATACACTGTGGATGTTACATATATGAAACGTTTATTATCTTGGGCTGCCACTACTCAAAACCATTCGAGAAAGTAATTATTATTTTGGCATTGTTCATTATGTGAACGATCTGATAAAGCGTGTACGCAAATGTCACCCCAACTGGTGGGTATATCTTTGTATGCTGATTACTAAAACATTCGGAGGGTCTGCTCCCGTATTAACAAACACAGACCACTTGAAGATTATAGCTACATATGCCAACTAACAGTTCACTCCATAAATTGTACAAAGTAGTTTTCTGATTGCGGATGCAAATGGAAATTCAATTTTTCTGGACATTTACATCGATGAAAAGCACTCAAAGTTGAAATGCAACGATAAAATTTCATTTGCAACCGCCGACGTCACTCGACACGCAAACTCTACCCGCACTCACGCAAAGCGAACATTTTTCTGAACAGAGCGCTCTCCCAGAGCAAAACTCTATAAAAACGTCGAAAAAAATAACAGTAACATGGCGTATAATGACAGCTGGTCCACTTGAGAACAAAAGGGGAGAGCCGGAGCTTGTCGAGAAAAAAATACAACGGGAGGAAAAACAAGTACGGCACGAGAGGCTGCAGCACATACAGTCTAGTAATAAATTTGCAATAGCATTCGATTCGAACAGAGCCGGCGATCGCGACGATTTGGTCCCTGGCGGCGGCGGCGGCGAGTGGGATATCGAGTCGAGTGCACCTCACTCTGCCTGCACATCTCTACGCCTGAAATTAGGCAGCAGTGAGCAAACTCGTTACGAATATTGCAACTCGTTTCAGCGAGAATAGGGCTGTATTTGTGTTTAAAATGTGAATAATAATCTCGCCATTCATAAAAAATCCGGACGAAGGAGAAGCTGTGTTTTACACGTTATTATTTAGTAGGTACGGAGAGTGCACGCTTGCTTCGTCGCTAGTTGGGCAGACGGTTGTTTTACAGCGGAGTGTAGGCTCAGTTCAAATGCCGCGCACGGACCATTAGTTGATGAGCGCACGTGCTCGCTGCTGGGTCTCTCCCCCGCCCGCACTCTTCGCACCCTCCCTTCATCCGCAGCTATTAGACTGTAACTATTTTTAGCATGGGAACGAATTTTGCACTTTCAGGTAAACTTTAATGTCGGAAAATTTTCCTACGCCCCATTGTACAATATCGTTATATGATGTTCCGCAATGAGTGTCTCCTGTTAAAACGTAAAATAAAAGCTAAAAAAATTTAAAGTATATTTATTATGCCCATTATATCGCATTAGTTTAAAAGTGCTGACGGAATTGTTATCCTTTTTCGAATCACGGATAAATAATGAAAGCTCAAAGATTCGTCAAATGGTGATGATGACTTTAAGTTCAGCTAGTGATGGGTAGGTAAAGATAAAAATAAAATGCTGTACAATGCAACTTCAGTCAAAGTTTTATTTCAGGCGTGAAGAATTTCTTTTGTCTTTTTTTCTGATGTCTCACAATGCTTTATAACTTTTTGATATAAATACACATATCATACTCAAGCATACTCAAGTCTATATATCCCAAAAAAGGATTGCCAGATTCATTTTTAGTGCAATTCTAAGCCTACACTACACAGCAATGTATAATACATATTTATGATATTATATCCATAAATTGGTCTGCGGATAATACGAACAAAACTACCCGGAATAAATTGGTTCCATATATTCGATGAAAACAAGTTTGGCGATGTATTTAAAGTACTCTGAATGGTGATGGCCTCTTTGATCAGAGAGCAATGTTAGTTTTAAAATGGTATATACATTAATTCATCGGACGAAAGGTTCGGAAAGCGGTTCGCTCACGGGCCAGATGGCGCACAGACATTTCAATTTGATGATTGCGAAAAAATTTAGTCGAAAATAGCAGGGCCCAATCCACTCATGTTTTCTGCGAAGTTTATTTTAGTTTTCACTCTATTTAGGATGATTACTGGGGGTTAATGTATTTTGAGTTTGATTTTTAGTTTTTCGTACTTTCTTTCATAATCGATTTTAAGTCATAATTATGCTAAATTTATATTTGGTTGTATTAAACTTAAACATACGGCGATAAATAAAATTCATATGACATTTCAGTATTAAATTTAAATCAGTTATTATTACAGATAAAATTAAATTAACAAAGTGGTTATCTGGCTATCAACTTGTGACATGTGCCTTGATAACAAAAGTTATAGTGATCCACATTTTTTATGAGTAAGAGGTAATATTTATAAAACTGTTATTTAACCATCTTTTCCTTAATTTAGTTGTAAAAACTATTTCCAATCAAAACTAAAACAGTAAATCAGTTACCATAACGAAACTGTTCAGATTTAATGATAATAGCAAGAAATAGCGATAAGTCGGTAATAATTAGACACAAAATCATTCATAATGTCATCGCATTTGATAAAGATGATAACAAGTGAATTGAATCTAGACATTTTTCTTTCCAAAAGGTTAGGGGCTTAGTGTCAATCTATTTTCAATCATGAGTCGTTGTGTTAAGACTGAAAACTTTATATCATTAAGCTAACCGATTGAGGGTAGATAGTGTCGACGAGATGGTGACGTAACGTCAGTGACATGACATGATGTATTTGATTAGTACTATCATGTTTTTGTTTGTTCTGGGGTTGAGTTAGTTGATGGAAAGTTCATTTAATAGAATTCAGCGATAATTTAGAATACAACAGTTCTTCTTTTAAAAAAAAGTGTTGGCTAAGCGACTTGTTAGTTGTGTAAGTATATATTTTCTATTTGGTCTAAAACTCAGAATAGTTAAGAGACGTGTTAACTACCTGGCTGTTAACGTCGCTTTATATTCAGGGGCACCACTTATGCAATTAACTAACGTGTCCTAATTTTTGCTATCCCAATCACATAGTTATTATGAAAAGTGTGTAGGGATGTTGTTCTCATGTAACTCCGGATAAGATGGCACTATACAAGGATGGTATATAAAGATTGAACAGATAAATGTTAGGTTATTCTCTGACTAAACTTTGGGTTGAAATAAAAATTTCTAAAATAAATTGTGTGCCTATTTGCTTCACATTAAAGTTTATTTCTATGTTTAAGAGATGTGAAAGTTTCGAAATGATTTCATAGAATAGGAAAAACAATATTTTTCGCAGTAAGTATTACCTAAAACACGCTTTTTCATGTAACATCTATTAAAAAGTAATCCATCAAAACAAAAGCCATTAATCAAATAAATTTGTCTCTGAGCCGAAAAGAATAATAGAAAACATGCGGTCATAAATTTCGTAGAAAATAAATCATAGAGTGGCTGGCAAGGTCCGATGCAATGTTCACAACTCGTAAGTGGTTCGAGTGTGTTGCGAGGGGCGCACGGCGGAGCGCGGCGAACGAAAGTCCAATTGCTTTGCAGGCTCAGTGGGGCGATGTGACGACGGCGATACAATCGCGCCATGCCATGCGAACGCTGCCCGTATCACCCTCATCGACTCTCCAATAATGAATCCACAAATCGTGACGGAAATTCAAAGAAAAAACTTCCCAGACAGATCTTATCAACCGTCCTAAACGCTCTCGTAAAAATATTAATAAAACATAACTTTTTTCACCAAACCCACATTAAATGCCGATCCCGTAGGATTTTATTGACAATTACGCGTCAATAAGTGGCAATAAAAGGACAAAGCTACAATATTCATAGATTTGAATGTCAATTGTACACAATTGTGTAATTCGGATTTTGAGGAGGCTCGTTTTGATTCCAGCGATTACTAACACAATTAGAGCGTCGTTCACTACCATCATTTCTTTGTTGTGTTTGTCAAAAAAATAAAACTGACACACAGCTATTGTAAAGTAATTTAACTTGTAAGTCATATCCGACACACATTATCGCTAGCAATCTGCGAATACTTGATAGTGGTGGCTTTATTAATGAAACCAAGAAAGAAGCTCAATACAAATGACGACATCGTAATAAATTAAAGTGAACCCTGCAAATGTCGCTTGCAAACCACTAATAAGGCGAGCGCTTAACCTTATCTTTCCTCCGATCGCGGAAGTCTAAAAAACGAGCCGAGGAGCCTGCGGGGGCGGGGAGCGGGCGGGCGGCTGAAGAACAAGAAACGTCAGTGAAATAGAGATAGATGAACAGTGGGAAATGAAATTCTTTGTGGCATCGCGGTCCCGCAAAAAATGCACAGATTAGATTTTTCCCCTCGCGAAGGGCCGAGGGTAGGTGGGGGCAATGATTTTTTATAACATTCTCGAGGAAATATATAGGGCTTTAGTGTCGAGATTTGTTGTAACTGCCCCAGCTTCGCATCTTTAATTTCCTTGTAGATTTCAAATGGCTTCACTGACACATACTTCAAAGTTAAAATTTAAAAAATATTCTTTGCTTTGTAATCATAAAATTCATCATGCGTTCTTGTCTATTACTATTTAATTTGAGTCCTAGTAGTTGCTATCGGACTATCGTGATTTATACGAGTAATACAAATAGAGTACAAACAATTTAAAATTTTATAAAAACGTAATTATACCAATTGAAATAAATGTATGAAATTTGGTGCGCTATATGCAATCAAAGCAATGTTTTTTATTAAATTAGCAATTCGAAATACTAAAAATCAATAAAACATGCATTAAACTCACTGGCATTTATTAGACTTGACACAAATGCATATAAACATTTTCTTTGTTGTCAAAGTCTGCGGTCTTTAAAATAGATTATTATTGTTTGTTTCATTAACATTCTTTTATATAGATTTACTGAGACTTTCAAGAATACTGTACTGCGGTCAAATATTAGACCTCGAAGGACACATTTAGATCAAATATAAAATGTGCTCAAAAAGGCAGGTGTCCGAAGTACGAAGAATAAAAGAGTATGTATGAAAAGATTGATGGATGTGAATGAAGCTAGAGAGGTTTGCCAGGATCTAACAAAGTGGCGATCGATAGTCTCTGCCTACCCACCTACCCCTACCTACCCAATGGGAACTAACGGCGTGAGAATATGTATGTATGTATGTATGTAACAAATATATAGATAGTTGATATGATAAAAACTTTTCTAGACACATTCCTTGTCAGTAAAATTGCAGCGAAGACAAGTTTTATTACAGGTCTACATTGCAATGTGGTGAATAGTCGGCAAGGAGGGTAGTTGTGAAATTACTCCGCATTAGGGGTACTTAGCGCCCCGTTTCGTCCACCGGATTAGCTCAGACAACCCTCGATAAAAAACAATTGAATCGCATAAAAAATTCAACGTAATTTTGCCTTAGCCTCAAGGGCTGATTTAGTGGTATAACTTTGTGCTTTGACTTAAATGAAATAAGGTAACTGATCTTATAGATTAAAAATAGTATATAGTTTTGAAGATGAAACACTTATAGATTTCTTTGATGAAAGAAAATATTTATCAATTGCTTCAGTTTTGCAGGAAATACTGAGTTATTAATTATGTTACATTTTTGTCAATTAGTTAATTGCCAATTCCTTTGATTTAAAATGTTATTTATTTATTATTTATTAACTTGATGATTGAACCTACTACACCAAATTTGATGTATTTTGAGATAATATGAAATGGCAGATTACGAAATGAGAAAGTCACTTCATGTCATACGAAGCTAGTACAAAGAAATTTGCATGTCTTATGAATATGAAAACTATTATATAAAAAAGTGTTAATATATACTTTGTTATATACATAACACCCGCCATTAGTTCCTATTTCACACAGACTTTGTACAATCTTGAAAATCTTCTCGAGCTTAATTAACATTCATCAATCGTTTCAAACAGAAGATTGAAGAAGAAAGAAAAAAAGTGCTAGTCTCCACGGATATTGACACATATTAATGTCTTTCTCCCACTTATTTTTTGTAAGGTTAATATACATATTATATAAATTCACCCCTTTAGATAGAGTCATCATCATCATGTAGTCCTGTTATCCCTCATCAGGGACATAGGGCCCGAATAAGAGATCTCCACTTTTCTCGGTCTTTAGATAGAATGCGTTAGAAATATTATATCTGCAAACCATCAAAACATAAAATATTTATCCTGAATGAGAAATTAAGAAAATTCTTAGTGTCAACGTTAAATTTCCATAACAAAAAGCATTTCTTTCTTATAGCCAAAAATAACTTTGTCTTCGACGCGCCATTCGTCCGTTATTTTTTCCTTTGACGTGTCTCATTTTCATTTTATCTCCAACGTCGGGTTTTAATAAGATATGCTAAGGAGGACGTTAAAAAGTTGTAAACTTCTCGCTGAAGTACCGACCTAAGTGTGCGGTCAAAACATGTTTGAATTCATCAAAACATTTTAGGAGTTAAACGTTCTTTTTATTATCATTCGCTTTTCAATTAAACTTAAGTATTGTTTTAGGTTTGGGACTCATTAATAAAATTAAATATATATTTATTTCTGAATTGCATCTTTATGTAGTGCAGGAATGGAAACTGTAAGAAATACAAACTTTTCACTCGTAAGGTAGAAATACAGGATATAAATAAGAAATCGTAATGAATAGAAATTAATTCTCATTTTTTTTACATACAGGCATACTTACTACAATACTTTATTTCTACCAGCTTGTGTGTTGTACCTTATTAACCTCCAAATGTGGCTGAGGAGTTTCCAGCTCTGAAGCTCTGGCTACTGCCTTTTGGGATTTATGCCGTGAGTATATGTATTTATCTATTTACCAGTTTCTTCCCTGATTTTTAAAACCATTTAATGGTAAAAATAATCATCTGTAAGTCTGATTATCACATGTATACAACTTTAATTATCAGCAATTTTATAAGTTGAATGGTGATTCACCAAGGTGACCAATCAAGAATACAATTTTCATCGAAACAGCAGCATTGAAAACATTAAATCGAACATGACAGTTGGTTGTTTCCGTCAGTTTGTCTCGTTGATAACATCACGTGCTCCTTAGTTCACGTGACCCGCTCTTCTCCCCAACATAGTGTCTGTAAGTGGGTCGCTGGGAAATGTCAGTGACAGCTCGCCTGTTACTCTGTGGTAGCTTCTAATACACTAATTGCTCGAGTTCACTCGCGCGGCAAAAATTAGCTAAGATGGAAAATGAAGGAGACATTTTCTGGAATTGACAAGTTTTTACGAATAGTTTTAATGAGGTGGTTGGATTTAAGTCCCTGTATTAATTTTTTTTATGAAACAAAGATGAAATAGTTGAAAGTTTTACTTTTTAATTTAATTTAATTAAAAAAAGGTTATGTAGAAAAAAACGAAGGGATTGATTCCTTAACAATATTGTAATTTATTCTGAAGGTTTCTTTATTTGAGTTAATTTATTAATACTTTTTTTAAAGTGACTGTTTCAAACAAAGTTATAATTTTGATGTGGCAGACAGAGCTTAGCATCAACAATTATTCAGATATCTCCTCTTTCTAATATCTCATCGAAAAGGATGGCTTTTTAAAATCGTTTGTGATCGATCAACAAAAACACTATTCCTAGATAAATGTCTTTGTTACGATTAATGAATATAAAAGTATGTTACACAAATGTATATATACATGCACCTTAGTATATTCCAAGTATCCATTTTAAAATTATCATCTTGTACTCTGGCTGGATAATCTGTGTTAAGATGACTAAACCCAGACATAAACCAATGACAGCATCTCACACTCTTGCCTTTAATCTTCGATTCATAATTAAGTAAGGATTCTTTAGCGTTATGAGGTAAAAATATTTCTACTTTTCACAAAATATAGAGAAATGAAAATGCCATGATATTATTTGATCTAACCTTTAAAACGATAGTTTATGAACAACAAAAGTGAAGTTTTAAACTAAATATATCTTAATAACCCATCTTTATGAAGTGTATAGGCCGAAGTCCAGCGAAGGCAGGAGGGATGCGCGGGAGGAATTGCGCCCCACATTGGTGCCAGCGTTGTGACAATATTGGCGACGAACGGCCCGCGGCTAATCCCCGGATTCATTTATTTTTGACAACGCAATACGATTTTATCTCATGGCTTCTGTGATGCTGTTTGCCGTCTGTTATTGCTTGGCTGCCATGTTGCTACCTATTTATTTACTTAGCACCCTTAGTAAGGGTGATTTTGTTTTTAATGCACCGCGATTAAGCCTGATTTAATTTGAGGAGTGTACCGTGCGAAACTAATTTCATATCGGTTTATTATAGTTTCGCACTATTTTGCTCGTCTAAGAAAGCGCTTATCTTTATTTATATTTTGAATTTTTTATGTTGACTACTTACTACTACTACAACATACATATAAAGGAAAATGCTTAGGATAATTTCATGCAATAAAAATAGAGAGAAGTCAATTAAGATTCTTATGAATTTCAAAGTCCATCTATTTGAATTTCAAAACTGTTTGTATGATGTCGTTATGTTAAGAATTATTTAGACTAATAAAAATATGCTTACATATATACTCACGCTATTAGTGCCCATTGGGTTAGGTGGAGACCATCGTCGCTTTGTACATTCATAAATATGAACATACATGCGTTTTTATTATTTATTTACAACGAAATCCTGCCTTTTTGAGTACATTTTCTATTTGACCTATATATTTCCTTCGTGTTAGTTTACTAAATATCTCATCGATCTTATTAAATGTATCTTATTTATTTCAGAAAAATTATGTTTTCTTTCAATTATGTTAATCGTTGTCATCATTCAAAGACACATTAACCAAAGATTGACAGACACATAAAAAATGTAAAAACTCAATAAAAAGTGGGGAAAGATAAGAAATTTGAAAAGAGCGCAATTTATCAATGGCGCGTCAAACAGTCGTTCGGCCGAGGCTTAATTTTTATCGTATTTGCGTATAAATAGTGACGTGACGACACCCGAGCCGCCGCTAATGACACGGAAAATGACATCTTATTTCGGTGTGAAAACCGAACAGAAAGCGCTCATCTCGCGCCCGTCTGCATGAATATTTTATGGGCGCGCATCAACAGCGAAATGATAGGTTTTATCGTTTCAAAATTTCACCAAATTGTGCAAAATGACGCGCCGATATTTTTATTTAGTGGGAACATCCTTCCGCCAATCAGAAGGTCTCATTGTGGCCGTACAATGACTTCTCCCTGGGGACGTTTTCCCGACTCATTTTTTATTTAACTGTCTTTCAACAGTCATGTATTCTATCATTTAAATTGCTAAATGGTATTTTGCAATGGCATTCATTATTTTCAATTGTCATATTTAATAGTTCGACTAAATCGTCTTTAGCATTGTTGTTTCAAATTATAACTGTTTATACAAGGTATTTTAGCGATCGCAGAGGTTGCTAATTTAACAATTAATAAAATGAATGTATTGAAATTTGAAAGGTTTCAGTACATCAAAGGTAATTGAGATTCCCTAGCTATTGAAATAGCTTTTGACGACTGTTACACAAAGGCTAAATATAACTATCTTTAATCTATTTAATTGCTTATTAGCGTTCTGACATCGCTTACATGTGTATCGGCGTGAATTAATGAGAGATGCCTTACGGCTTTGACTGATGTGAGTACATATATCGAAAAGCCCGAGGTGTGTTAAATACAACCTTTACACGTGTCGTAAACATCGGGTTTTGTTACATTGTTTCGGAGAATTACTATTATTTTGGTGTTAATACCTTAATATTATTTCTCTTGATTTTAAGCAAACATTCACGTTGTTCTAAAGCCTGATAAAATTGAAAATAAAAGCGTCGAGTATTTATTCATGAGACGATAAGTGCACAGAGTGTACGGAGCTTCATATTTTGCAAATTTGGTATCGACGGGGGGCGAGTACCTGTCGTATAGATAAGCTTCAGATGCTTCGCAATATTCCCCTAAAATAACTTCCAAGAAACCGCCGCAGCCATGGAGACGCCCATTGCGAACATCGCTATGTATAGGGTAGCCTATTTATTTACTCCCAGTTTAAGGAAAGTTCCATACCAATTAATTTATGATAGCTCTTGAACATTAAAATGTTTCAGATAGACAAATATCAAAATCTACTAATAATAAACGTATTATTAAATTGAACTTTGGTGCCGGTTCCGGTCAATTTGTTGAGGTTAGAGAAAAACGGTTGATAAAAAGAATGGACTAAAAATAGTTTTTCCCACGATACTTCTAAGAGAAGCAATAAAATAGCTACCTCTGAATGTCTAGCTATCTCCTTTATGGGATTTATAGTCGTGAGTATATGTATGTATATGAGCTGTGTAGTGTCGGCTTAGAATAGCACTACCCCGTTTCTTCCGATGGGTGTACGTAAGAGGCGACTAACGGACTTGGGGCTCTTTAAGGGATTTTTGGGCGATGCGGTTGGAGACCCATCACCAACAACCTTTATTCTACCATCATTTCCCCACTCAACTTCCAAAAGTGGCTGAGGAATTTCTAATTTCTCAGCTCTGGCTACCCCTTTTAGGAATTTATAGCCGTGAGTATATGTATGTATGTATGTATATGTATGTAAATGTGGTAGTTTTGGCAAACAGCGCCGGGGAAAGCCGCGGGCCGCGCGACACCAGGCGGCAATATTGCGAATTAATTAAGGAAGTCATTACGCGCCGATAGCGCATTAGCCCCACGCATGTCGGGAAATTGCCGACACAAAAGATATTTCCTACGTTTTCCGGGATTTAAAGCAATTCACAGATTTTGATTAAGCCCCTGCTGGCACAGCGAGATTATTCCCCTTTGATCGCAAAGAAAGGTTTATTTCACTCAATGATTGTAAAGCGTGTATCAAGCAATAGATTGTGCATGATTGTTTGAATTAAATGTTTCAAAGAATTTTAGCTTTCAACTAAATGCGGCATTGGCTGGTCTTACGTTCGTTAAGAACGGAGATAAAGAAAGTCCGTACCCCACAAAAGCTAGAGTAGCAACTTTAGATTGCGGCCATAATTATTTATTCCGCTCACTCGCCACGCTCCCGCGCGGTGGAAACTATTCAACGAAGAAAACACTATTTATTTCCCACCCCAGCCAGATAAGGCGTTTGATTTCCTGCTTTAATTATGACCTCTGCTCTTGTGTAAAATAGTTGGTGGAGTAATTTAATTCTGATATCAGTATGCGGCAAGGCGAGTCCGACCCGAACAGGGTCCGAGGAGAATGAAAACCAACCAGAGACCTGCATCTGCACAGATAATCATTTCGCCAATACGAACAGTGAATTCGAATTAAAACTTGTCCAAATGTTCGTTCGCAATATTGCTTCACGTATTTTTACCCCGAACGTCGAGTGAATTACTTACATTTATGTGTTATGAATACGAAACACAATATCACGCCGTAAAAATAAGCGCACATCAGACTCGAGCATGTAATTCTAGCGCACTCTTCCGTTTCGAACAAAGACGAGAGGGTAAGAACACGAGTTACTCGACACCTTGTACTTTATACAGATTTGTTTCTCACAAATCTATCTAGCCAAAGCATATCCAATCTTAGTGCTATTATAATAAAGTCAATAGTTACTCTCAACTTTAAATTGACATACGACATTATAATTTTCGATGGACTCAGAAAATTCGCGATAGTCAACTTGTAGTACAACGCATGCTAATACATGGAATTATTAGATTTGGTGCTGTGTTTTGTTGAGTATAAAGTTGTGTTTTGATTACAAGGTTCTATTCGGAGGGTCTTGGGGCACGCCAGGTACGCGTATGAGGACGGAGAAAGAAAAATGTACCTTTAACGACGCAAAGATTCTACGAGTCGAGAGGAGAAATAAGCCGTAACAGGATGTCGTTCAGGATAATACCTTTTTCGCTTTATTTTCCATTGAAGAGATTTGGAAGAATTTTTCTCTCGCTATCTTTCGACTGAAACAGATGACAAATTTTAAAAGCCAAACTTTCTAGTAAATTCTAGTTATCACTGAGTTAGAGACCCAATGTAGTTATCAATGTTTTATCCTGAGTTGGGAAAACAACATACACCATAATGTTTATTTTCGATATTCATATGTTTTGTTAATGGGCTATTTGACAATGCGAGAGATAAAGTGTCAATTGCTGTCATCAGTATAAATTAAGAGTTTAAAAATGGTTATTTATTAACGTATGTTGAAAATAATAATTGATTTCTTTAGAAATCCATAAATAAAAATGCAAATTTTTAAACGTTTGTCACGTGACACAAAACGTTCTTGAATGGTCGAGTTTATGATGACGTCACAGGCCTGTAAAGAAACCTCGTGGCTCGTTTGTTGCCACAGACCAAATACAGGCAAGTGACGTCACTGACCCGTTTGCAGCGCCATATTGTCAAAATAGTGTTTTGACGCGCTATTTGAATATTCAATTTTTAATTTGATATTTTTCAGCAAATGTGCACCAGATTTAAAAAATATAACTTTTACTGGGTTCCTTAAACTCTACTACATCATATAAAATGGATTTTAAAAACCTGTCAAATAGCCCATTTATCATTGTTGTTGACGTTAAAAAAACCGTGGAGAAACCCAAAGGGCTAAGTTTTACTCTTATCTAGAGTCTTTAGTAAATTAAAACTAAAAAAAACATTTTTCTTCTTTAGCATTTATAACCAAGTAACCTATACAAGAATTAGACTTATATGAAAATTGGTGTAAGTAAGTGGAAGTAAGGTAAAGTATACAGGTAAGCGCAGTTTTGTAGTGTTACTATTTTTCTTTATGAATTTCCGCCACATTAATTGCCGTGTAGCGTCGGTTTAGAATAGCACTACCCCATTTCTTCCGGTGGGTGTACGTAAGAGGCGACTAACGGTATTGGGGGCTTTTAAGGGATTTTTGGGCTATGCGTTTGGAGACCCATCTCCAACTAACTTTATAGTACCTTCTTTTCCCCACAAAACTTTCCAAAAGTGGCTGAGGAATTATCTAATTCCTTAGCTCTGGCTACCCCTTCTAGGGATTTATAGCCGTGAGTATATGTATGTATGTAAGTATGTACAATACAAATAGGAAACAATGAGTGTCTATTAGTACTGAAAATTTTCTAAACATTTTGCCAAATTTCTAAAAACGTTAGAGAGTTTTTCCCAGGTTTTTCTAATATTTCCTGAAAAATAATAACTGAAACAAAACTTCATACCCTAAAAATGACTCAACTAAAATCTGTGTCGTATCAATAAAGAAATAACCAATAAAAAATAATTTGATTGTTAAGGGCTATTATACTAAAGATCCTAAAGCGCAGTTACAAATTAAATTTTATATTCAAGCAAAATTATATAGCAAACTCTTTTTTTGTGGTTCATATAAAATATATTTAAGCTATTGCACAATAAAATACTAAAAAATACTCCATTAAAAGTTTATTTCAAAAATTTCTTATTCTTATAAACCCAAAATAGCTAAATAAAAGCGAACGCACAACACTGCGCGGCAAAGTCACGCTTCCCTCGCTATAGGTACTTGGTATGGTAAGTAGCTATTGCGTCTCTTTTGTTCTAGCAGCTGATTGGAGACGGCCCCGGAAATGCGTGTCTCTCCCCTTCATTGGTCCGCTCCGTTTTCTTAGCGCGAAAGAGACAACAAATTTAAGTGGGTAAGGATATAAAGTGTGTAGTTATGGTAGTTGGTGTCAACTAAAGCGATGTTTGCGATAGTACGCGGTGACGTCATGAAGTATTTTGGTCTCGGGAGATGAACTCTGGATAAACACATACTTGTACTTACGCCTACAATGTAATGGATATCGTTTTCTCATCGATGTATGTTTAAGTTATTTATATCTTTGTTATGGTTAAGTATGACATCGATTCTTTTAAGACATTTATTCCTATTAAGTTAGCCTCTTTTTGTTTTATTCATCCTGTTTACTCAGTGTTTATATACGTTTCTGTTTAAACATCACTTCTTTAGTTAATGTTCCCGTGGTTGATCCAAGAAACCAAGAGATTTACCTGGCGCTATTTATAAGATTTGTGGACGATTTAGTATTAGAACGTCTAATCTTTTATTTTAAGCGAGTAACAATAACCAAATGGTTTATAATCTCGAAAAGTTCCAAAATCATTACACATATATCCACTTCATCAAGTATTCTTAAACTACCAAACATATAACACAAGCCTTTCAAAACTGTAAAATCCCTAAAATACGATAAACAAATAGAAGTACTCAGAGATGTGTAGTTGTGGTTGGCTAAGGACACGAAGGGTGGGAGAGGTTTATACCTCGAAAGATACCAAAATAATTACACTGTCCACTTCATCAAGTATTCCTAAACTACCAAACATATACCACCAGCTTTAAAAACTGTTAAAATCCTAAAATACGATAAACAAACACTCGGAGATGTGTAGTTGTGGTTGGCTGACGCGGAGGGCGGGCGGGCTGGCAGCGGGAGGCTAATCGGCACTCTGTCACGCCGCTGTCGCCGCCAGACGAGAGACACGTGCTGGCACCGCCACTGTGGCTGCCAATTACTACCACGGAATATACTAGAATGCCAGATACGGTAGGCTTTTGTGAGAGCAGTTTAGGTATTTTTAATTGAGGTTTATGTTGATAATATGAATCAAACACATAGAAAATGGTTGCGGATGAGTTGCAGTAAAGGATACTAACACATCGGTGTATTGGACACTCTGTCAAGCTGCTAGACAAGCAGACACGTACTCCACACTGCTACTGTGGCTGCCAATTACTACCACGGAATATACTATAGCGCCAGATACGGCAGGCTTTTATGAGAGCAGATTAGGTATTTTTAATTGAGGTTTTTGATTATAATATGTACCAAAGCAAATAGAAAATGGCTGGAAACAAGTTGTAGTATAGGATAATAACACATTAGTGTATTCGGCACTTTGTCACGCTGCTATACAAGCAGACACGTGCTAGCAACACCATTGTGGCTGCCAGTTATCACGAAATATACTAAAATGCCAGATACAGCAGGCTTTTGGACCAGTTTAGGTATTTTTAAATGAGGTTTTTGTTGACAATATGAATCAAAGCAAATAGGAAGTGGATGGAGACGAGTTGCAGTATAGGATACTAACACGTCGGTGTATTCGGCACTCTGTTACGCTGCTAGACAAGCAGACACGTGCAGGCACCGCCACTGTGGCCGCCAATTAGTACACGGAATATACTAGAATGCTAGATACAGTAGGCTTTTGTGAGAGCAGTTTAGGTATTTTTAATTGAGGTTTTTGTTGATAATATGAATCAAAGCAAATAGAAAATGGTTGCAGATGAGTTGCAGTATAGGATACTAACACATCGGTGTATTGGACACTCTGTCAAGCTGCTAGACAAGCAGACACGTACTCCACACTGCTACTGTGGCTGCCAATTAATTCCACGGAATATACTAGAATGCCAGATATGGTAGGCTTTTTGATGAGAGAAGCCAATTGAAGTTTTAGGTAATAATATATAGGAATTAATGGAAAATCCATTGTGACGAGCTGCAGGATAAAAACACAACGATGTATCAGAAAACATACATAGGAACTGTTAAGTAGATAACAAACATTAAACTAAACAACAAACATTTCTATCATATATTAATTTAATTGTTTTTCAACTCAATTGAATGGTCTGACCTTATCTATATGATATTATGTCAATTCTTAAATGTTTACTACATTGTTTTTTCTAAAGATACAAGGCAGGGCTCTTGTCCGTTATCTTGAAGCTAACCCAACATAGGAATAAAATCAAGATGTTGCATATTTTTAATGAACCCATTAAAATATTGTTTAAAAAAATTATACAGTAAGTAAATTTGAAAACATTCAAAAAATTGCCATAGTATCATAATTTCCGAAATAATTATGTCACGTATAATTTCGAGTTATTTAAGAACAAAATTTTCAACTTTTAATTGAGTTTCTTCGTTTATGAAACGTCGGAAAAGGATATTTCTCAGACACTCCAATTTGATATAAACTGACGAGAATTGAAAACTTTCCTTAATGGAAAATAATAATTTAATATTATATGCAAATCTTCAAATTTAAACCTTCGTTATCATCATCAAAAAGCTTTTCCCAAAGATCTACATAACAACCTTTCCTCTGTTGCTCTCATCAAGTATTCGGCCTACCTTGTAGGAGACCTACCAATTCGTGGCCGCCACACAATGGCGGTGCCCTGTTCTTGGTGCATTGTGTATATTAGTAATATGTAATATTTATTAACCAACTCCACATACGGGGGATATTTTAACTAGACTGTTTAAGATCCTCTTACCCGACTACGGCTAAACTAAAAAGGGATTTTGGCTGTCTATGATGTATGTAAATATTATCCACCGTAGCACTTAAATTTCTCGAGAAATGCTGAAAAATGAGATGTCAATGTCAAATGTGAGGATGGCCAAGTATAACCAGGTATATAATACGGAGAATATTTCAATAAATAAAGAAAAGCGAATCAACTTGCTAATAAAGTGATGTTTATTGTACTAAGTTGTACATATAAATCATCTTATTACCAAAACCGTAACATTTACTTTTAAATTACGCACTAGTGCAATCTTATTTCATATTTTCTGCCATTGAAAAGAGGCTAAATCCCTCCAAAAAAGAATATGGAGTTAATTATTCAGTGCAGTATAAATAAATAAGTGTAATTCTTTACTAAATTCGAGCGTTAGCTTTCAGAAGTTATTAGTTTCAGATAAATTTCAATAATTTGTGATAAATCTGGTACTTAATTTGTTATCTAATTGGTCATTATAACCATCGCGCATTCATAGGCATACGCATAGGCATGAGAGATCTAAAATGATTTACGAGAATGTTTATTTTTTTTGGCTATATTTTTTGTAGAATAACAAGTTTATTTATTTTTAATAATATTTTTTTTGGAAATAGTTTTATGACACATAAACAATAAATCATTCACCAAGTACCTCGGCCGTACGCCTAACTTGGCTATTTGTATAATAATCTATATTGCCATTAATGCAGTGATGCTTTTCCACCATCTTCCAATTCCACGGTAAGTATATTTAATAATTACATTGTACGGAAATGTATATTTTCAAATAGAAACTTCAGAATTAATATCTGCACCATGCATTTAATTTAAATAAATAATTAAATTAATAGAAATTCTTCAGTTACATGGAAGTAATGTGACAATAGACAAGAATCAGTTAAAAATGAAATCTAAATAGCGAAAAATAAAAGCATAGTAAAAGAGCAATTTATAACATTGAAAGCCACCTAGTCATACGATTTTTTTAATCAGGGTTATAACATGCAAATTCTTAATGAATTGCTCAAGTCATTTAAAGGTTTTTATAAATATTATTATTTCCTAAAAGGTTATTTTCAATTCGCAAGAGCTTAATTTTCGCAATCTGAGTTCTATACATCAAAAATATAACAAAGAGCTAATTTCTAACTTGTGAAAAAGTCACGTTTAAGTTATTTGTTTGCAAGAACACTCTAAAGGTTGCAGTTGAAAACAGCCGATGGTGGTTTAATTTCATTACGCAACAGTTTTTAATAGCGGTCACGATTTTGGTGTTTTAAACTTTATTACAGGTTTTTATCGTGTGCTATTTGTTAGGAAAATTGTGTATTATTCCATAACATCTTTACGGCTTGGCCGCGCTTTAGGGACCGCCCTAATCATGTAATCCACTACCGAAGTAAAACGTGGGTACTCTGTACACCAGTTGACCAAAATGTCACGTGATGGTTAGAAGTATTAGTACCTCGGGAAAATATGATGCGAATATATATTAAGTTGAGGCGTTTATTGTTAAAATAATAGCAAACAAGAATATTTGATAACTAAAGTTTTCCCCTCTAGAAAAGTTTGTTCAATTTATTAAAGAGATTTTCTAATCAGATTTTTTTAAAAGTATATCCTTAGTTAAAGGTGACACTTAGATATTCATAATAATGAACAGGCCATGGCATATATTATATAGAACATCCATAATTCCATAGAATGCTTAGACAAAACACAAATGGACTTTAAAGCTGATGAGAAGTCAAAAATATAAGGTGAACTAAAATCTTGGTACCACAAAAAAACATTTGTACGATTATTTAGATAAAAATTGGTCAGTAACTAAACTTCATTATTGCTATACGAAATCTTTGAAAAGGCAAAGGCTTTGCTGTAAGTAAATATAGGCTCATAGTAAGGAATAAAACCCATATCACAGGTATTGTAAACAAAGTTATGATTTTATATATTTTAAATTTCAATGATTCCTGTAACGCAATCGTTATGTCAACTATTTGATAAAATGTTAGCCAACGTCTGATTCAATACAGCCCGTAATAAATTTAAACTTCATAATTATTGCGGGGCAAATGGAAATATCCATCGCGTGACAATTGTTGTTATTGCGCAAGCAGCCTCGTAATTTAAAAACAAAACTCTAAGCACGGGTCCCAACTTTAAACAAGTTTTGAAACAACGATTAAAAATGTTCAGAAGCGTCCCGAAGTAAGTTGCGATGACGTCAAAGTCACGTTTTAAAAGTTGTTTCATGCTTTTATTCCATCGTTGTATAAAAAGCTTGCTTAAGAGTTGCCTAAGTTACATCCGAGTCCATGTGATCGCTAAACTTTGAAGATTTTAATTATGTCCCAAACGTTTACTTAATAAATTGAATTCTTATGCAATTTATTGTGACCTTTACCCATTTGTTGCAGGATTTGTGTTTGCTTTGAAATATTTACGTCAATAGACTTCAAGCCTGTCAATCTGCTATTGTGGGGCGGCGGCGGCGGCAGCAGCGCACGGGAGGTCTTTGTGACTATCGTACTCGATAAAGATGTACCGCTCAATCGGCATCCGATGTCGATTATCGGTGAATTTGTATTCGATTCCTTGCTCGCAACTTACAATGCAGACACGGTGGCTCATATTGTTCCATTTTCAAAAAACAGGTGTCTCATAATATTGTATTGTGTCTGAAAAATCTGATGAGAAAAAATCGCTCTTGATATGTTTATCAACCCTTTTGTTGATGAGATCGGGGGCAGGCATAAAAATTTAACAATTGATGTGGTTGTTAGTTTATGAATGGGATGATTTGGGATCATTATCTTGAAGAACTTGAGGTTAGCGACAGGTGAGATGTCAACCGATAGAAAGACATGAGTGACGTAGCCATTGAATGAATTGGTTATTTGGGATGTACGCTTTGAGCTTTGAAATATGATAACTTTGTTTATGAAAACTAGATTATTGTGGGAAGAGTGTGGTTCATTCTAAGTTTATATTTTCATCTTGAAATTAGTGTAGCGTCGGCTTAGAATAACACTACCCCATTTCTACCCGTGGGTGATCGTAAGAGGCGACTAAGGGTATAGGGGCTTTTTAAGTGATTTTTGGGCGATGTGGTTGGAGACCCGTCACCAAAAACATTTATTATTACTATCTTTTCCCCAATCAACTTCCAAAAGTGGCTGAGAAATTTCTCATTCCAAAGCTCTGGCTACCCCGTTAAGGGATTTATAGCCGTGAGTATATGTATGTATGTATGTATGAAATTATACATATTGTACGCTGTAATTAAAATTACTTAATACCATTGAATGGTTATTCACAGTTTAAGTCATTTGGTGATTATATATCTTGTAAACAAAACTCGTAATTTTTAAATCGATTAACCTGCGATACGGTTCTTTCATCCTCTTTTTAATTTGACTTAAAACAACAATCATAGAGACGCTATTTATAAAACATGCATTACAAAAAAAAGAGAACACACATTTTTCAATTATGTCCGTTGTACGCATAAATAATCAAAATAAAAAATAGATTTCAGGTACAAAATTGAGAAACAAAATACGTATACACAAGTACTCCATAGTGTCGTTCTCATATGAGCCCTAAGTCCCTAGTGTAAGTAGTAACGCACGGAGCGAGGACGCTAACCAACCATAAGGTAAGACCCCTCAGCCGACGTATGACGCATTGACAAGATTTCAGCGGTTCTATACTCGCTGAGATTAAAAGACAGTTAAAAAATAAAACATTATGAACGTTTTTGACATTGAATCTCAAGGCTATTGTAGCTATTGAAAAAGGCTATTGTAGAAACTAATATTATGTAATGATTAATTTATTTCGGTTAACTATATTCTAACATAAAAGCACTACTTGGTGAAATTGTAAGTGGTGTTAAAAACTACCTGACCAAATTGTTTTAAGTGGTACTTGATTACAGCAATTATTTTGTCCCATTGTTGATGTCACTTTTGATGTTCTTAACAAATCTATGCACGGCATGGGCTAGCAATTAGTAATGGATTCAGATAGAAGATAATAATATAAAAGGCTAAAATAAATCATCTTGCCAGAAATGTTATTTTTCTATCATTTTGATATTCAATTGTATTATCGGTAGATATGACAAAAGGCTTTAAAGTATTTTTATTCTTACTTTCCTACCCCCCATTTGTTTGTTCACGATTCGATATTACATAATACATAAATGATATTTAAACGTTACTGTCGTTTAATGATGTGATTTGATCGTGAACTTAAGGTCGTTTTACTTTTATAAATTTTATTATTTGAAATTAGTATTTCAACCTTTGAAAAGAGGAGGTTTCTCTATACTAATAAGAAAATAAAAGTTTTTCATAAATTAAAAAAATCGTTTCATTATATTGTTTATTTTCTTTTTCAAACTTGAGACAAATATAATTATCATACAAACCATCTCGAGAAAAGGTGTAAATTGATCTAGCCTTCTTCAAATCCATAAGATGTTACTATTACTACCCCTGCTTTATAGGTGAGTAAGCTTCTACTGCGTACGTGGACGCTTATTTATTTTGCTCTACATTTTTTTTTAAATATTGCATCTACCATCTTTGATATAATATTGGCCAAATTGTCTTTGATATTACATTTGTTCCAAGTTTGATAAAGTAAAAACACATAATCTTTTATGTTCTCAATCAATTGAAAAACTTTTACGCCATAGCTTAATACATGTACCGTAATAGTAAGTTTTTACTTGAGACACACACCCACCTCGGGCTGAATGGCTGGTGTCGGCAAGGCGGCCGCCTACCACTACATATTCATGAAGTGGCTCAAACACTATAAATACTTGATACGTGCCTCGACCTCACCCGTAATGGGGTAAATATACCGACCAAATTTGTGCCCAGACTCAAATAGCTCGCTCTACAAATAAGCCGTCATAAGATTTTAGGAAATCCAATCTGAGTTTTCGATAAATAAGCTATGTTTTTCGGATTGATTAGGAAATTCACTTTTTTCGTTAATATACAAAAAGAAGCACATAAC
Source organism: Bedellia somnulentella (assembly GCA_963576735.1). Classification (NCBI taxonomy): domain Eukaryota; kingdom Metazoa; phylum Arthropoda; class Insecta; order Lepidoptera; family Bedelliidae; genus Bedellia; species Bedellia somnulentella. The sequence goes on along the minus strand of OY755175.1, from coordinate 13,972,860 downwards.
ATAATATTGCTTTTTATATAAGATGAATATGGAGAAAACGTAATTGCTGTTAGTTATAAATTTGTTAGGTATTAAGACACGTTGCTGGAAGTTTCACGAGTAATATAATAACATACATATATATACTCACGGCTATAAATCCCTAGAAGGGGTAGCCAGAGCTAAGGAATTAAAAATTCTTTAGCCAATTTTTAAAAGTTGAGTGGAGAAAAGATGGTAAAATAAAGTATGTCGGTGATGGGTCTCCAACCGTATCGCCCAAAAATCCCTTAAAAGTCCCAATACCGTTAGACGCCTCTAACGTACACCCACCGGAAAAAATGGGTTAGTGCTATTCTAAGCCGACACTACAAAGCTAATATAACAAACCGAATAATATCAGAGTTTTGGACTCAAAAAATCTCTCAGCCACTTTACACACACGAGATGGGGACCAAATTGCCAAAAATAAGTTTCTCAAATATTGATACTAAAGCTGACACCGAACTGACTTTGCAAGGCTCTATTCTAAACGTGAAAAGCACGCGGTCATATGAAATGCTCTCACGTAACACAGTGACAAGCTAGGCTATCCAGTGTGTAGTGCTAATCTCGACGAGTGGGCCATGATTGGATGGCAGTGTTCAATTTTCCGGTGGCCTCTGCACTTCCAGCCATATTTTGTACGTCACTCTTATCATATTTACTACGTCACTTTCAATGGCCGCCTAATTCGTAAGCCGACTGTTTTCTAACTCGGTGAATTTCCCGGAAATATAAAAGGAGGGTTTTGAACGTCCAACCAATTTTGGGTGCAATAGACTTTGGCTTGATGTATGGTGTATACGTTGTTGTTACTATTTTATCATGTTAATTTGTGTAGTAGAAACGATGTCTTTTTTAATTGAAGAACGGTTAATTTTATTTACGGTTAATATGCCACTGTTTTTGATGAAAGTTTAATGAAACCGTTAGAATTTCAGGCGTATTCAACTTACTAAACAATCATTACAAAACCGTGACAATTCAATTGGTATCACCACTGCCTCTCATATCTCTGTATATGAGATATGAGATTTTTTGAGATTGAGATCATGGGTTATTTTCCTGAGTCAGGCATACACCAAATAATAGTTGTTACCGGTGAGGAAAAATCATTGTAAGGAAAACCGCTTGGCCGAGATGTACTTAATCAAGTTACTGTATTCGTGCAAAAACGGCGATGGACCTCATGGTGGATGGAGATCATGTGAGTGCACTGCCCAAGCAAAACGTGAATACTCTGAACATCAGGTGATACTAATGTCACGTTCAGTTCATTAGTAAGATCAGGGATGTACGACGTGAACGTTTCATTTGAGTTGAATTGCGATTTATAACCAATGTGGAAGGTGATATCAGGAGTAGACGTCCACGGCAGACATATGTAAGAAACAAATAATATACTCAAAAAGGCAGGCGTCCAATGTGTAAATAATAAAAGTGCAAGTATAAAAAATATTAAAAATATTTAAATTTAATGAAATTGAATAAAAATTAAGCTCAAGACATTTGGCACGGTTTCAGACCTTTGCCTACCCTAATTATATTAAGGGTGTGGGTATATGTACTGTAATGTAACGTACTGAAAAAAAAAACTTTTACTTTGCTAACTAAAAATTGACCATTTACTTCGCCTATCTTTCATCGAGCGAATTTGCGAATGCAAGCACTAGAAGGAGAAACGCAACGCAACTCGAATTGCTCTATTCGCTCAACAAAAAATAAACAGAGCTTGTCGATTTACATGCGCAAACAGTTTAACTTGGCAAAGGCAAACAGGCGATGCTGCATGCCCCTCTAATTATTGTTTGCCAAAGCAGGGGCTACTTACCCGTTAATACAATATTAATGCAATTCATTAACTATCCAGTTTCGAGCACGCAACTGCAACTAGAGAGTTCCACCCTCCCCCTCTCTTGTTGGGAATGTGATTTGTGACCGCTCTTTCATTCGCGATTGTTTTAAATTAGCGAACATTAATTCAAATTATTCATTGAGTCTGTGATACGAGGAATACTGATATTTTACGGAGAAATAATATTTTGGTAATTTAATCGTGGATGCGTGAATCAATAATACTGGTTTGCATATCAGAACCTCATTTTGAGTGTCGCGTGTCAGTAAGCTTTGACTTGAATATCAGTTTTTGAAAAGGTAAAGTTGAACTTTCTTGATCTGTTGTTAAATGCTGTCGTTGTATTATGAAGTTTTTCGTTCACTTAAACTATATATGGTAACATTTTAATAACTGGTCTGGCACCAATGCATTCGATTCAACAAAAAACCCAATTTCCTATACAAATAAATGATGAGGTGAATAAACTCATATGATGTGTTTTCCTCATAAACAGTTTACCGAGAGAGGTTGTCAAATGTAACAACAGCGGGGTGAGCGAAATTAATCTCGGACAAATCGGGAGTGCCTCCGGGCCCCATTACACGATCAAAGTAAAAATATATGAGGCGAAGGAAAAGAAACCAAACATATGCCAGAACAAATATTTGGACGGGCCGGGAGCCCCCGCGTGCCCGTCCCGCACCCCGCGCCCTTACTGCGCTCTCGATTACGTCACATTGTTCTTCATATTGATTAGCTAGTCGCCTTTCAGTGACGTCGGTAAAACACTTTCGACACTCAATGGCTGAGCGGTCGGCTCTCGACCCCTGAACTAATTTATGTAACCGTTTTAGAACAAAACTTTTATCCGAGTTGTGAAAAATAACTCACCGTCACGTTTTCACATTGTTTATCGAATCCTGTAATAGTCTTGCACAACTCTATAAAAATAAATTCACTTGTATAAAAACAGCGTGAGAACACTCGTCGAATATGACTCTCTTGGCTACGTAATTGAATAAAGAAATAGCCAAAAAAATATAGGATAAAACTCCAATTGGTAGCCGCGGGGTTTATAATAGTGATTGAACCAACCTGTCAGTCCCATGTTAAGTTCTTCAGCGGAAGCATCGGCCTATTGTGCGGATAGCCACTAGTAGTTTATATTTTCTTGGCAAATATTTGATTCGAGAATGTTCGAGGAGATATAGAAAACAATGTTCAGTTTTTTTGTCGTGGAGGTATGTTTTGTTAAACCATGTATTGGTTAAAGATCATCTCAAGCTGAACTGCATTATAGAATGTACAATTCTATAAAAATAACACGTAAGGGTAAAAAAGTAAGGGTATTGTTTTTCATCAAGTCGTCTTCATGCTTGTTTTCGGTTTTGATGAGCTTAATAGGTGCTTGATGTGTCCCGTATTCATCATTGAATTAATATATCGACGCTTTACTGTAAAAACCAACTAAGTGCCTTTTTGGTGAAACTGAGTTATATATACTATCATACTTCACTTAAACAGGTATGCATAATGGTGAAACCCTTTTTTTTATTGGTTGCTTCTACACGAAATATTTTTTTTTGGAAAATTAGCTTTAAGTGCCCTTATTTGGTATATTTCATTGACTAAGGTGTAGAGTTTGTGAAGTAAGGCCTAAAAGCCTAGTTCTTTTCTAAAAGACATATGTGTGGTTAATTTATCATGGTTGTTAACGGCGACGGGACGCATCGTGAGGAAACCCACACGGCTAAGTTATATTTTTTCAAGTGGCAGTATATTCGTATAAAACTGCGATAGACATGCCCCCTATCTCGTAAGTACACTGTCCAAGCGAAACGTGGGTACTCTGACCACCAGGTGACGGTAGTTTACACATGATTAAATATTATTTATTTGGTTGATTATATTACAGCAGATATACCTATTATCAGGCATGCTAAATAAACCACACACATGTATTAATAAACTATCCGCAACTTACGTAGGGTTTGAAACCTAGCTTGGTATCTGAAAATGACATTTAAACCTACGTATTCGTGTATGTTCTATTACACAACATGTTATTGTGTACTTGGTTTCGAACTTATGAAATCTATCAGCGAACAAAGTTGATTTAACAGATTTTTTGTATGTCAGTACTGGCAATTGGCCTGTAATCGAAACTTGAGATGAAATATTTTTCTTTTGTGTATTTACATAACATAAACGTTCACGCCGAAATCCCCGAAGGGGTTGGCAGAGGTACTAATACTTCTGAAAATCACGTTTCTCAAAATTCTGTTGATCTAGCATAATCCAAACCCAAGTAATGAGGGTTCAAAAAAACGACGAAACGCTTCGAGAAAAGGTAGGTAGTGCCCGTGCGCTTCGCTTTGTTCGTCTTGGCGTAGTAGGCCCGACCCGGGATTTGAACACTAGTTGTTTGCACGTTAACCGGTGTTCTACCCATTAAGCTATCACGTCGTCACAAGTTCACACGTCCCCGGCTGAGCAATTTCTTATTCCAAAGCTCGGGCTACCCCTTCTAGGGAATTATAACCGTGAGAATATGTACTTATTCTATATATGTGATTCTAATAAACTTCGCTTTTTTAAGTAATCTCTGCATATTACTGGTGCTGTGCTAATATCACACAGCCATTGTATTTCCGAATAAATGTTAAGAAAACAAATATATAACATTTGATTCCATTTCACACAATGTATAATTTAAATTATAATGCACTCGTAGAACCGTGCCAAAATTATTGGCTTAAATATTCACTTGTTGAGTGACATAAACCGTCATCTTAACCCATAGCATCGATTTCCTCACAATGAATGAATGTCTCGGATGATAATTCAATTCGGCTATTGAAATCACAATATTTACTACTTGTAGACATTGTGTACACAATCGATTCTTATTGGCACTCTCGATTTCAAATAGCTAAGTCGTATCAGAGCGATTCAATCGTACGTACATACGCCTTTGTATCGCTCCATAATAGAAGCGGCGCGGTTTGGTGCTACGATGCTGTTTCTGACCATTCGAGTCATAGACGTATATTTATATTACATTGATCATTATTATTGATAAAATTGCAGCGAGTGCATATTTTGGAGAACTAAATTCAGAACCAATTGTGAAATAAACTTTATACTTAATAATTATAATTCATTTACAAAAAGTAATTATACATTTTATGATGTCGACTGTACTCGAAATAGGCTCATCGCCCGCATCTCAACTTACAGTACAGATCTTGTTTCTATAAATCTTAGTGAAAGGAACTTATAAATTTATAAATATTTAATAGAGGTTGAAGAATTAAATATTATGTAGATTAACGAGAAACATATGTTTAAAAATTTTCTGAAGGAAACACGATCGTAAAATATAAGGTGGATGATTCATATTATTGGTATAACATTTCTAACACCTACAAGTGCATCCCCACATCTGCGAGCTAAATAGTCCGCTCTTACTCTATTCAACGCAACATTCACACAAAAGTCTGTTTCGCTAAAACGCCTTTATGTATGAGTAACATTGACCTATTGAGCCAACAGGTGAGACATACAAAGCATTTGTTTGGGTGTCTGCTCTGCTGAGCCCTTTGCAAGGTCGCGTTCTGATCCTAGACTTTTAATTGTTTGGTATTTAGGGAAAACTATCTTTAACTTATTATTCTAAAAAGCGTTGGCGAGTCATGAGTTAAGGGTAAGGATAGGTGTTAAAACGGCAAGTACAAGTAACCTCCGTTTTACTAAAGGACAAAGATAACATTTACTTGATTCATTAAATAGATTTTCATGGCTATACAATCGTGATACTCTAGTGCAAGACACATCGCTTTGCATAAGGAAGATGCGAATGTTAATCCTTCGTCAGGCCCACACCAATGTGTCATTGCTAAAATTAGAAAATAAACAATCTTCCAAGGTGGTGGTTAACGGTGAGGGAACACCGGGCGAGGAAACTAACATTGCTGCGTTGTCCGGCGGCGGTAGGATTGTTGTAATATAACTCTCTACTTCTCATGACTTTGCGTACAACGTTACATACAATTTTGAAAATAAAAAGATAAGTGCACAGTAAGTAGAAGTCTAAGAATATTAAATAGTTACTCAAACCAGCATTTGCATGAACTAAGATAAATGTTTTTTTACCAACACAATTCTAATAGAAATGAGGTTTTACCTCATCGGGAAAGATATTTTCTTTATAATATACCGCGTCACATTTATTTCATATTAGTATTATAATCAGTTTACTTTGTTTTTAAAATATAAAATTGAAATTATTGTGATAAAATATAAGACACCTCTACTCATTACTATTACGTTTAATGTAAAATTCACCTGAAATTTGTAGACTGTGTATGAACGCGACATAAATCGATAGCTTGCAGCTTACCAATTAATTAATCGTTTCATGCTAATTAGTCCACAAGTGTCCATAGCAACCATAGACAAAAGCTGACCAAATCACACAATATAGTTATTACATCATTAGGTATTACATGATGTTCGATTGATTTATATATTTCATACTGATAAAGAGAGTTTATTTTGTAATGCTTCAATCTAAGTTATTCATTATTTAAAGGTTAATGTATCGCATCATGATGTACGTTCAAGGTCTATAGTTCCATGTGTCAAGTTTGCGTGACGCCCCATCACTCTGAGGAATACGATCAAAGCGTTCAGTCGGATTAAGAATAATTAGCCAATTTGTCATTTTAATGTCACATGCCATCACGTCCCTGCGCTTAGCGCTAAGGAAATAAAAAGGCACAACAATTTAATCCAATCGTAAAAACTACAAGTCGGCATAACTCATGCGTCTTTGCCTTTGTTAGGTTTAAAAAATAAAAAGAAGCATTTAAAAAAAGAACATTAGTTCGCGGCTCGGATCAGTCATCCGTTCGTCTGAGAAGGTAACACGTCTCTGCTCTTTCAGCGTGCTCTGGGACTATTTATTATGCCACTCGACATTAAACAAATGATAACTTGGATTTGACCTTCGACGTAGATTAATGGTGACGATCGGCTCTACATTGCTCAGCACAACATTTATGCAAATGGTGGTTTGCCAGATTAACATTGTGCCAGAGTTTTATACGCAATGTATTTTGAATTGTAGACATTGTCGTTCTATAGAAATACGCAATCGTATTATAATATATTTTATCGAAATGACTTTTCGGACAGGTCATCAGAATATTCCAGAAAATAAGAATTAGCTGTTGCTTCATATCCATTCAAAAAATATCCAAATGGATACATATCCATCCAAAAAAAATAAACATTACGAAGATATTGGCAATTTCCAATAAAACAATACTTAAATAAACTAATTCCATTACAAAACTTGATACATACTTACGGCTATAAATCCCCAAAAGGGGTAGCCAGAGCTAAGGAATTAAAAATTCCTCAGCCACTTTTGGAAAGTTGGGTGGGGAAATGACGGTAAAATAAAGGTTGTTGGTGATGGGTCTCTAACCGCATCGCCCAAAAATCCATTAAAAGGCTCAATACCGTTAGTCGCCTCTTACGTACACCCACCGGAAGAAATGGGGTAGTGCTAGTCTAAGCCGACATTACACAGCAAATTTATATCAATTTATAAAATTACAGTTTTCTAGGGCTTGGGTGCTTTTACGAGATTCACTGGTCTTTCTAATTTTCAGACAATTAATTTCATGCACATTTTAACAATAGGCTTAAAACAAACTACATTCAATTAAGCTTTCCAAAAATAAAAACTTGATGTCAATATAAAAATCAAATCAGAAAATATTTTAAATTCTAAACCACAAATTCAAGCAAAATGTAAACATTAGCATTTGCGACCAACAATATCATCCCCATTTTTTCCGAATTTTGAACCATCATTTAAACATCACACATTTTAGAATAACAAACTGTTGTAAGTCACGGCCGTCAGTCATCACGGCCGGACTGATTCGTCATCGAGTGATTAATACGCATCTCAGGCTCATTAGCCCAAGGGTTTAGGCTTGCCGACGCGGAGCCACTTAATCATTTGGACAAAGCGTCGAGAGTACCGAATCATTCTTCATCAGGACCGTATGTGCTTGAGGTATGTGGAAATGGTATATATCACATCTAATGACTGTAACTTATATTCATTTAGACCCGTTTGTGGCGTTGCGTTGATGCGTTTCGATCATTAGTTTCGTCGGTTCATGGTGTTTGTACTGCACATTTGTTTCAGCGATACTATACCTACATCATTGTATAAAAAAAGTTTATTGATTAAAGTTCTGAATACTATTTTTAATGCAGGTATCATACAAAGAAGTCAAGTTATCATATCCTTAATTCAAAAATATATTCTTATTTCCTTTATTTTTCAATTAAAATATGTTTTGAATCGTTTATTCTGTATTTTTATAGATAATTAATTTTAGTACCTTCTAGTATCAAACATATAACAAAGCTCTCATATGTTCCTCAATCAAACGATTATACTAAATGCAATGTTTTATTGAGAAAAGGATAGTAAAAGTAAAGTAACGTTAGGGATGGATCTGTAGCTACTTCGATCAACTGCAACTTCAAAATCTCCATAGACTTAGTCGCTTCGTACGCCACTTGCGAGAAGATATGGGATAGTGCTAGTCTAAGAAGACACTACACAGCTAAGTATACTATAACAAGAAAAGTGTTGTAACAAGATTAAATTAGCAAATTTTATCTTAAAATATCATTGATTTCAGTTTATTTTCATGACACAATCCCAAATAAATTCTTCGTATATTGTTTACTCATACAATATAATACAGTTACATAATCTTAAAACCAATTAAAGAACTTAAATAATTTCATTGCAAATAACCCAATCATTAATGTAAAAATAAACATGAAGTTCCAAGTGACAATACAACGTTTGAGCGAATTTTTTGAAAAAAACTTTTAACTTCTGAAACAAACTAAATACGTATTTTCTACCAGATTAGAATTTGATAAACCATTACGTAACTTTAGTTACTTGACCCTTTATAATTGTAGAACTTAAGTTAGAATATAAATAGAAGTTAAATGAAATATAAAAATATAATTCTGATTTAGAAACTGATTTAGGATTTCTTAATTAGACCTACTCTGCTGTGTAAAGCGTTTGTGATATATATATATTAGAGATGTTTGGCAATGAGCAAAAATATCTTGAGAAACTGAAATGGCTAATTGCAAAATTTAGGAAATGCCGTATGGTTGCCAACCATGTATCAAGTGTAATACAAGTAGAACAAAATTGTCGATTTGGAAACACTTTTTTTTGGATTTGTCTAAGAGTACATGTGTTTAGATAGTCATATTACAATCTGTCATGTGACCATTTACTCTAAAAATACTCTGACATTTCAAATTAAATCTTTCACGCTAGAAATAAATTTATATCTACAACCAAATGTTATGTTATTCTATTAAAAGGCTATCATTAGCAGGAAGTGAAGGTTTTGTTATAGAGCCTCATCAATCAAAGTAGGCTTCGGTTAAGGAACATATATTATAGTTTTTAATCTTTCCGACCATATCCAATCGTAGATGTTAACGGCTCATGATACCACAAATATATCGTGGTGGAGGCTTCATTAAGCCTTTTTTGTCTATACATCTGGGTCGTCTTCAGTAACGCGTAATTAATTAAGAAATATGGGGGCCGTAACGGTTGGGTTGATAATGTTTGTATGTGGTTTCATAATATTCTCACTTTTGCTAGAGATTTTTGTATTGTAGAGGAGAAGGGTTAAAACGGTTTAAGTTGGAGAAAGAGACATTATTATGCCTGTACTTAAATAAATGGATAGATCCTTAATGTAATAATACCTAGTGACATTTATATAGTATAAAATGTTTGTAGTTAAAGGTAACCTTTATATTTTACTGTTTTTAAATTCGTCTAACCCAGAGTTCTCCTGTCGTGATATCAGATTAAAAAAGTGGTGGGGTTATATTACTTCAGCACTAATAATTGCTTTATTCAGCACATTTACTTTAAAAAACTACATCGGTATAAACAGGTTCCACGTCGAAATTTTACTACAATTACAAAAATTTAAACAATGCCTTATACAATATTTACTGATAAAATATTTATAACACATCTATTTCTACCTATGCATAATCAACAATATTATTTTATATAAATTCTATAAATCCAAACATCAATGCAATTAACCAAATACTATAAATGGTAAAAGTCACAAAACACTTTATTTAATGGACAACACATTTAGCTATTAACCTTTTCATCGCAGACAAGACTAATGAAAATTAAAAGTCAGCAAAGTAATAGAAAAAGAAAGCTTCAGGGAAGAAATGATTAATTGGCGAACGGAAATTGCAAGCGGGGCCGCGTCGTGGCGCGAGTCATGCCTAGGCACGGCCTGACACCGAATATAAGAATGGAAAATTGGTTCCGCTTACTGAAATATTTTTCAAGACAAATAGTCATATCATTTAATAAATTGCAATGCGTACCCAGTTGTCGTGGTGAAATTATTTGCTGATTGTTGATTTAGACTAATATTAATCTAGTTCTTCCTTCCTTAATAGGTTAGTAGAAATAGGTCAGTTCCAAAGACCAAGGCAATTTCCTCACTCATCTTCCAAAAGCGGATGAGGCGTTTCTAAATCTCTCTAGCTATACTTTTCTGGGATTTAAAGTCGTGATTACATATTTATAGTGTAGTCAACCTATATTACAAGCTAAAATGTAAAGTAAAATCTGTACTTGTCATCAGTCAATCGCTATTCTTCAAAATAATACAATTTATTCTAAATTTAAGTAATAATTATAATTATAATTTTATTCAGTTTTCAAAAGTACATAATATTCGTCTTAACCTAGTTAGTTATTTAAAGTACAAGATATAACATTTTCCTGTTCCTGAGCTAGGTAATTTACCTGTATTTCAGGCAACAATAAACAAAAAAGGCTTAAAGTAATGTTTTGTACTAGTAGGTATAAAAATGCCTACCCCAATATAAAATAATGGCGAGAGTATATCCATGTATGTAAAATTTTATTGTAAAGTATTTATTAAGTAGTAATATTCAAAGAAATATATTATTTTATATAGAATTACTGATTCTATTAAATTAAGCATCATCCATCATGGTCAAATATGATTTCGTTTACCAACCAACATTGTGTATTTTAAGTCTTAGGTTTTTTAATATGCTTCTGTTTCACGGTCTTTAATCTTAACATAATATAGAATTATCTAGCTTGAACTCTTATTTCGTACTACAATTAGTATGGAATTACAGTTTGATGTTTGTATCATCTTCATCAACCAATAGACCTCCACTGCTGGACATAGGCCTCCCCAAAAATTTCTACATCAACACCCTCCTCCATCGGCTTCCCGCTTGGCCGTACCAGGCGGTAGCGGTGTGGGTAGGGCTTCCACATGGTAGACCGACGACTTGGTGATGTTTATATTAGAAACAATTTGTTATATTCTTACGAGCAGTATCAAATAAAATATGGCATTGATATTGCAAGCTCTAACTATACAATAAAGAAACATCAACATTTGCACTCCATCAATATTAGATAGAGGAAATGCGTAACGCATGTGACGTCACAGGGCGGGGCAAGGCTGGACCGGAAGCGTATTACTCGCCAGCGGAGACCGGAAACCGACAATATATTGCACCGATCGACGCCAGCTCTCACGTAAATAACGCACCGTTGACATTATCCTCCGAATTTCGTGAGGGACGCACATATGCACTGTCATAAATTATGACAAACTCAATTCTAGATGTCATCGAAGCATCCATGATTTCTGGGACTTATGCAGCTTTGGATAGGTAAATATGTTGGATGAGTTAAATCATCATCATCGGCCAACAGACATCCACTGCTAGACACAGGTCTCCCCAAAAAATGACCGATCCTGTGCTACCCTCTTCAATCAGCTTCCTGCCACTTCTACCATGTTGTATTGTGAAGTCACTCTGCGTAGTCCTGAATGAGTGAGTTAAATACTCACTTGTATAACTTTCAAAACAGATTTTTGCAAGAGCCTCTACTATTCCATCACCCTTACCTAGCAGCCTAAAACACAACATTAGTATTGTAGACTCCGAATTCCACATAAATATGCCCTAAAATCCCATTCATAAAAAGTGGTGGATAGTTGTAAAAAGATACAATCAAAAATTTGTCCGATCAATCTTGCCAGCATTCCGTGGCTCCCCATGTCCGAGCGCAGTGTCGAAGTATATCATTAGTCGAGGCTATGGCCGCGATGGACTGCGACATTTATTTTACGGCATCCGGCCATAAAAGTGATCCACCGCCTGCACTCTCCGCTCGACCCCTGGCCCTGCCATTAGTTTTATGCATCTAAAAATAAAATAGAATTCGCTATGCATTTTATACATTTTTTTTCTAGTTTTACTGCCCTTCTAGGCTTAACATGTTTCTTATTTGAATTTTGAATAATTACCAGGCAAAATAACTTACGGATTTCTCAACTTATAAAAAAATAGGTAAAAAAACTTTTTAAGTTAAACGGTTTTATTATTAACGCACAGAGCAATGTTTAAGATAAATGTACTAAAAACTTAAAAATAATAATAAAAGAGATACAGTCGTGGGAATTATATACATATGCATAGACTAGACTAAAATAAAACCGTGGGGCACGTCAATTGTCTACAATCGTTGATTAAAATGTTTGTTTTGTAATGTTACACTATAATTGGGCAGTTGTTCAACCGACAACGATGGACATGTGATAAATAGGGCAGAATGTGGAAACAAGCTAGCAAGCTCGATTATAAGCGAGTTTTAGGGTTTCATAGTGTTGAGCGAGTAGTACTTTTATCATATGTTTTGTCGATTAAAGACAAACTGCGAGCAGTGAACCGATTCATCGCCAGCCAGCAGTGTAAATTTCCAACGAGAAACTAGTTGAAACATCTCTTTTATTTACATGGAGTGTATGACTATTGGGATTCCCATGAGCAAGAAAATAGTAAGTAATTTCCTCACCGTCTGCGGGCCAACTGCCCAACGACGAATTAAACGTTTCTTCTATCGCACATTAAGTCGATAATTTGTAGACAATTGACGTGCCCCACGGTTTTATTTTAGTCTAGTCTATGCATATGTATATAATTCCCACGACTGTATCTCTTTTATTATTATTTTTAAGTTTTTAGTACATTTATCTTAAACATTGCTCTGTGCGTGTTTAAGTTAAACGGTTTTATTATTAAAACCGTTTAACTTAAAAAGTTTTTTTACCTATTTTTTTTTTAGTTTTTAGTTAGTTAGTTAGTTTATTGCAGTCCAACTCCTCTATACGTAGTCCCTGCAAAGATCTGACTCTACTAAGAGCCACGTAGGCTTGACCTTCTTCAAACAATTTCGCACTTAAGTATACGACTGCGTAATCCACAGTGCTGCCCTGCATTTTATGTATTGTAGAAGCCCATGATAGTATTAAAGGCAAAATTCTTCTTTCAGCTGTCCCGTAATTGTACTTAGCTGGAAACTGTATGGCTTTCGGGTGTATAAGATGTACTCCGTCTCTTGCGAAATCAATTCGGACGGCAGGTACATCCGTTGCATACATTTGATTTCGACGAATAATTAAAAATTATATATATCCTAATTAATCAGATACCTAAATAAATTACAGATCCAATTTCTAAATTTAAATCTTATTATTATATGCCATTTAGTGGCTGCGCCCATCTTAAATATTGATTTTGTATGGCGGCCATCTTAGATTTTAATTTTGCATAGTAAATTGTATTCTACTTGTTGAGACCTTTCATTTGATACTAGGGAATAGTCCCGGGAAATCCCGGTCCCGAAAATCCCGGGAAATCCCGGGATTTTGGCGTAGACTAGAGAACCGGGACTCAAAATCTTGTCCCGGGACATTCGGGACTTTCGGAACAAAGTTAATATTTTTATTGAAACACAAAAAAGCAAATTTCGCGCGTAAAATCTCTATTTATCTCTCTATAATCGCTATAAAATATTTGAAAAACCCAGAAATATACTTTGCGACTGCACAAGAAGACGTTTTTTCTCGCCCTGGCAGTGACGAAATGCGCAGCCAGATAGTCGCACTTTTGAAGCGTACTGATTGTAGTCTTTCTGTGGAGGGCCACAACGAAGAAGAAGGTTCTCAGACCGTACAATCAACTCTGGAAAACGAACTGCAGGGGGCTGAACTTGATTTGACTAAGACAGACGAGTTAAATTCCGAGTTGGAAAAAGCAAACAGTGATCGCATCAGGTCTGTGTCTGTCCAAAGACAAAATGATTTAGACTTAGACACGATCATTAGGATTGAAATGGCCCTCTTTGAAAACGGCGGTGATCGTGGCCGCTATTTGTCTCTTGCGTTTGATCACCTTTTAACGATTCCTCCAACAAGCGTTGAGCCAGAGAGGATATTTTTCTCCGCTGGAATTTTATGTAATAAAATAAGATAACGGCTTAGCGATGAGACCTTGGATGCTCTTATATTTTTGAGAACACTGTACTACGAAGAAAAAGAAAGCAAGTAATGATTATTTACAGTTTAAAACAGACATTGATTTGCTTAATGGATGAACAATTTTTTAATACTTTAGTTATATACTTGTTGTCAAATGAATGGTGATTATGTGTAATATTGTGCAATAAGAGTTTGATTACTTAGTCTATAATAAGAACAGCCAATACACTGGTATTGGTCTCATGATCTCTTGGCCTAAAATGCAAACCTGAAGTAAGTTTAATAATGTTTTTAATTTTGAAGAATTCAGATGTTTAAGTTTGTTGTTTTTTTTTAATAAACAAGAGTTAAATATGCTTTTTTATGGTTTTTGTTTTTCCACCAAATGAAATTACTAACCTTTTGCCTACAATTCAGTTACTTAAAAAAGAATACTAATGTTTATGGAAGTCCCGAAAATCCCGAAAGTCCCGGGACTCCCGGTTCTTGGATAAGCTCGTCCCGAATTTCCCGGGACTCAGTTATAGCACCGGTTCTTCATTCCCTATTTGATACCCATGTTGATGGGATTGATATAAAACCTAAGTTATCCGCCATTTTGTAGAGGCCGCCATCTTGGATTATAATTTTATATAGTACATTGTATTCTACTGGTTGAGCACATTCATTTGATACCCATATTGATGGGATTGATAAAACCTACGTTATCCGCCATTTTGTAGCGGCCGCCATCTTGGATTTCATTTTTTTATAGTATATTGTATTCTGCTTGTTGAGCCCTTTCATTTGATACCCATATTGATGGGATAAATAAAACCTAAATTATCCGCCATTTTGTAGCGGCGGCCATCTTGAATTTATAATGATAATGAATAAATATAATTGTATTGTCACCAAAATCCAAAGTGTATACAAAATTTCAGATTAATCGGTTGATAGGAAGAGGGTGAAATTTAAATTACTAAATTTGACCCAAGAATAAATAAAACAAACGGGCTGAGCTAAATAAAACCGTTTAAAAAAATACATTTGGACTCATTTCAGTACGTCTCTGTACGCAAGATGCTATCGTCGAATGAAACGCAAACAAAATTACCAAATTTTTCTTATTTATAATTTTATCCTGTATAGCATATTTATATTATATCGAAATATTGTTAATGTCTTCGATATAACCGTATAACTTAAGAGGTTGACAAGTAACAAGAAACAAAAACATCTTGTTGCAACAACCTGCATACAATTCAGTATTACGTGCCCTCCATTAGATGCGTCCCCACGGAAACGATAAAGCTTTTTGGCTAAAAAGCATAACTGCGGCGATAGCGCGGAAGCCAAGTGGAAATTTGTGTCGGTGACCATCGACCGACAGATAATCTCGCGATGTACCAGGGAGGCAAAGATCGTTGGGGTTGCGATACGACATATTTGGTTCGTTCAAGGTTGATGTCTTGTTTTTTATGGTCGGATCTTTTCTTTTATCATCGGCTATCAATGTGGCATGTATGCGATAATGTATTTATATATTTATGGTATCTGTAATATTGTAAAGTATACTTCTTTTAGAGTATAGTTCTTTCATATGGCGGAGCTATGGTATTGAGTATTTATAATATGCTACAATAATATTTATGTTACCATTAATATGCATCAACTGATTGATTTTTACAATAAGGTCAATGTATGTATGTTCGTGGATCCATAGTCCCCGCCCTTTTTTGTTACTTATAAATACTTTGAATGCATGTACATTTTATCAATGATTCAAAACTGAGCTAGCGTCTACAGTGTTAAAGCAGGATTGGTCAATAAAATTAATAGGATTTGTTCACTAGGAAATAAATAAGCCTTTACTACGTTTTTACTTACTGTTTTCAAAACATCGATGGAATTATTTAAGAAACTGAATAACTTTAATTTTAAGAATCATAACAGTTTTTTTAAAAAAAAAGTGTTATTTATTTTTTTAATTTGATTAAGTCAGTACCATTCTGAATGAATACTTTGATTTAAATAATCGACAGCCAAATAAAAGCTTCGAAGTTTTAACACAATAAGTGCAACATATTTACGACCAAAATTGTTCTACCAACAGTGGTCCTTGTGGAGATTCTTCAGTTCAAGGCCAATTGAAAATGTTTGAGATGCAACTGACTAAAAGTTTGATGCATCCAACTCAATTTTATTGAAGTCAAAAAGAAAAAATGTTATATCACTTCTTTTTTTAGGAAGATCTCGAGGTAAACTTGTAACTCAGCTTTAACATCAGCACACATCAAAACTTTCTCTTCGGAAAGTGAAACCTTATATTATTATAGATATGAATAATTAGAGCATCTCTTATTTATTACTGCTATAATCAAAGGCTCATTCAATATACGATCATTAGACATAGCAACATTGATTGTATCTATTTAAAACAGTTTTCCATTTGCTTCAATCGTTTAAAAAATCAATCATCAAATTGGGTTTGATATATATAACATATTGACAAATGAGCATTGGCGCATATAAAAAGGAAATGAATTCTATGTGACGGAAGTAGAACATTGATTCAATTGAGGACACCATTGTTCGGGGTTCCCGAGTCACGGTCAATTTTAACTTAGTACTGTATAAATTACACATACGTTAAACAAGCAGAACTAAAAGGCTATTTGTCTACGAATATATCTTACATGATCATGGTCCGCAAAGTGGCAATCCATTTTAATGCATCTGAAACAAAAAAAAAGAAATGAATGTTATTTTGTATATTTAAGATTTCATTTGCGTTGATGTTTTTCTATCCTTTCTTTGAAGTTGTGACTAGACTAAATAGTATTTGCTTGTAAAAAATCTTCAGCTATTTGTGACGGCTTAGAATTACCATTACCTCATTTATTCTCCTAGGTTACGTTACAGTGTATTCTGAATTGGAAAAACAAGATGAACTTTTAAGGACTGACAAAGCAAGTTAAACCTCCGTTAACCATCCTTGAAATTATCAGCTATATTCGTCATTTCTTACATTATGTAACAAAAACGAATAATGTTTTCGAATGTCTTTTTTATTATTTACGAATATTAATTCAACAAACCCTGGTAATCAATTAATCGTAAACACATCACACCTAATGAAAAGTAAACCACGATCTCTGAACAAGCGTCACTAATCAAAATGGAATCCAGAGGCGTACCATATCACCCCTCGGTTATGATGGAGCCTGGACTCCATCAGACCCCATTTCTCTGCAATTAGGAGCGTTCAGAACAATGTGCAGTGATTTTTAAATGACGCCAATGCCATCTGTCGCCGGTCATTGCCCCACAATTAATATCGATAATTGCCGTGCAACCATTTACTAATTTGATGAGTAATCATTGCTAGTGTTCTTGAAAAGTTTTTTTTGTTGGTTATAACTTATTAGTTGTCATGTTTGTAAACATTTTGAGCACTTGAAAAGACTGTTTCATACTTTCTTGAATGGGTAAAAATAAAGTAAAAGTTGATCATTATGCGCCTTCAAAGAAAGAAAGCAGATTCACAAATCGATGTTTAGATCATACACAATAACTAAAATAGTCCTAAAAAAACTTCATTATAAGTAAGTAGTTAATCATATTATAGTCTGTAAATGACGGTAAAAAACACTAACGATAGGTAACGGTTAACACAAACGAAGTTAACCTATTTTTCTACATCAAAACTTTTTAAAAATATTATGAAATCCATATTGAATTTCAGCTTCTACCATTTAAAATTTAATATCGAAAGCACTTAGCTTAATTTGACAGCATTATGTACGCTCTGTTTATTATTGCTTCAGAAATTAATATTTCGCGCTGATATCAAAAGCTCTCGCTCAACTACGCCCCTCGCTAATTCGCAATATCTCAGCTCGGACGAACACAGGTGACTGCTATCCGCCATACCTATAGAAATAAGCTTTATATTATTTTTCACCTGAGATCCTGCAGGATCAAACGTAACCGTAGTAACGGAACGTTTTGATCGAGAGGGGTGCGCGGGTAGTGAGAGATTATCGCGAATTACTTACGTGCTATAAAGCCCAAATCACATCGCGCACGTGCCGCCCGCCCAGCTGAGCCACCCGCCCCGACTTCATAACACTGTAAGGAACGCGTCACAGCATTCCTTTCCGAAAAACAATTATCATTTCTGACACCTACTGTGCACTGCGCAGCATTTTTGAAAACAAAAGACAAGCACTTTAATTTATTAGAAATCGGAGCCCCTTTTGTTCAGAACGATTAGATTCAATATATTGGAGTTCAATTTTTAAATTATATTTTTATATATCCTTGACTAATTAGTAAATGTAATGTATGAAAACAATAACAAACAATCCAAAATCGCTCTAATTAATAGACTTAAGTGTTGGTTTTCACAACACGGTGACAAATCTCATTACACAAATAATACATCTAAAGGAAGCTTTCCGCGGAACGACATAATTATTAATTCAAAGCGTTAAATTATTGGAATTGCGCAATATGAGATCGATCTCCCTAAGCTCCTATTAAATTGGAACGCGAGGTTAATCAGCAATTACCGTCTACTTATAAGCGGAAGTCGGCGGAGATAGTTAGGGCCTCGCGGAATACTTTCCGGGACCTCATTCAGGGCACTAATTATTCCGAGTAATTAAACGCGGAATAACCGCACGTCGTCACCGGCGCCACCTGCCGGCTTTGTGCTTGTGTGATTTAATGCGATTCCCGCTCTTTTTGCACCAATTATTTGGTGAGATGCGCATTATTAATTGCTGTGAAATTAATACTGAGAGCATATTGGATCCAATTTGAGCATAATAAAAAAACATTTTAAATTAAATTTACCGCACTTATCGGAAGCGAAGTTTAAGTTAATATTTTTGTTTCCATTTTACTGTTATAGAATAAAATAAAATGATAGAATATATTTAGAAGTTTATTTCATATTTAATATTCTGGTATTTTTTATTGTTTTGGCTTAAATAAAATTAAAAGATTTGCATGTACCTCTAAATTGTAAGTTATAATATATAACTTTACCATGAACAATTAAAAAAAATGTGTTTATCATTTTCACTTTTTCAATTTTCAAACTACAGGAATGTCTTAAAGTTAGAAAATTAGTAGTAGTAAATAGAAAATCGTATCCTAAATGGATACTTTATAATTATATGAATTAATTAAATAAAAATGCAGGATAAATGAAAAACGTTAGAAAAACATGATTATCGTCACATCAAAAACGCAAATTACAAGTAAATAATATCACAACCTAAAAAAACAGTTTGCCATTGAATGCTTTATATTCAAGATTTCTCATACTCCACACTCAAGCTCTTGTAGGTAACATGCGAGCTTTTTACCTTATGGAATCGTTTGTATACTTAGCTATAAGCTCATTAGTAACCAGGGAGGCGTGCAAACGACGCCAAGCAAAATATTTTCTCCGAAACACCACAAGGCAGTAATTAAAAGAGAGGCCAGAGGGAGGGTGGGGGTTGGAACAACGTCGCAGTACGGAAATCAAAAATTATTGTCCATTAGGAAAACAAGCAATAATCCTTGTTTTGTTCGAGCGTGAGATTATGATAATGATTTTAAAAATATGGTGCGGGACGTGTGCCAATCTGGCAATGAGTAACAATATAGCTATAAGCTCTGAAATTATCTTACACTTGAATAGTAAAATAGATACAATGCCACATAGCAATTTATCTAAGTTTTGAATCGATTTTAAGCCTCTGAATTCGTAATCAAAGTGCAACTTAACTGGGATGATAAAACTTGCGCCAACACTGCTTCCAGCTAAACTACCACAAAATAGCAACAGACCGCTTCACCGCAACTGTTATCATAATCGTGGTTTACGAAAGGGATTTGTTAATGAGGTAGAAAAAACACATCGTCAAGGAGTCGAAGTCATTATGGCAGCGGCGCGGGGCGGGCGCAGCGGAGTGGCGCGACAAAGGAGTCGTCTGAATTAATGACACCTCGTGAAAAGCCGCGTAGAACACCGCAGATGAGTTATTTTTGAGAGGAAAAGGCGAACGTCAAGTGGTGCGCTTGTTTTACATGCTCCGCGGGGACTTTTTGTTCAGCTAACGAGGTCAATGGTGAAGCGTTCATGCCTCGCAGACTACATGTAACAACTCTTACCTGCGCCGACTGGAACGCCGTCGAAAAAATAATGTTGGCACCAATCATAATCCCATATTGTCTGTTCATTCAAAGATAAAAGTAAAAAAAAGTGATCAAATTTCGCAATTCTCACGACGATTATGAGCAATCTCTTAAAAAATCTTCGCAGGAACTCGTCACTTGAAGCTCGCGTAGAAATCATTAAAAATATCAAAACTCCCGCGCTTCGTATCGCATGTCGTACCGGCACAATGGGGTTCAATTTTCATTCACTATTTATTAAAGCAAAAAACTAGCTTAAGGTTGATCAGAAGTGCCGATATCGCTCTGCTACCGTTTACGCGCCCTTTGTTCGAGATAATAATAAGAACTCAAACAAAGCCTGCTCGAGACCGCGTCGTTGCCTCAAACACGCCCCACTTGAAGAAAAAAATTAGTTGACTTGTTTTTCTTCTTTGATTCATGCTTTCAAGGCATACGATCATGCGTATTAATTTGTTTTGTGCATGAAATCATATATCTGCTGTCCTACATAAATTTAAGATGGTTTCTTATGGTTCAATTTCTCCTCAAGTTCAATTCTTCCTTTCTTGGGAATTGTTTTTTTAACAAAATCTAAAATATTCGTCGAATTAAAGTTAATATATACATGGATTTTTATTTACCTTTTGTTCATTAAAATAGTTTTTGATATGTTATACGATCTACTTAAGATTTTGATTGCGTACATAATTAATATAAATTCATTATTTCCTTTATTGACATTGTCTTTTGATGATTGAAAATGTGGCCTCTTATAAAATTTTAGGTTTGAACTAATGAAGTATGTTCTAGCTGGACATTATTGGCTCTTAATTATTCTATACTCATCAAATGTATCAATACTACCAATGAAAAAAAAAGAAACAGCTATATGAGACTAGGATACATACACTAAGAGTTCTGCGTACATCTTTAAATACGAAAAGAAAACCGAAACGTGTTGCAGGATTTAATCGCTGAACATCTGAACAATTCAGACGATCTCGTGCTTTAGAAGGCACGTCAAACGATTAGTCTTAGCTACTATCAAGGCAGTAGTCTTAACACCACCAACTTGCACTTGGCCAGCATGGTAGACTATAGCCAGATCAGCCCATACAGTCTAGGCTCCAGCGCCTTGGTGAGGATAGATATGGGCTGTATGGAGAAAACTAACCTTTACTCTCATAGGTTTGTTTGCCCGAAATGTATCGCCAGTATTAATTTATGTAACTTTTCTTTTGTGTTTTGGTTCCAAAAATAAACGGTACTATTACTATTTAGTCTCAACCTTAAAAATACTTTTATTTAAACTAATGAGTGGCACAAAATCAGACTTGTATTAAAATATTCGGATACAGGTCACGAATATAGTTTAAGGTGTGGCAACGCCTAGTTTTAGCAGGCTCATCCTAACTTCTATCTTCTAACTTAATTTTACTTAAGTTTACCCAATGTTTGTCTAAGTCATACTTTGGGTAGGCATTTTACAGAGTTTACAGGCAATCCATACAAAATACGAACAGTACGAAAAGTATTTCGCAACTTTATTTTTGCGTATGTTAATGACGGCGACAGACATCGCGGTGTGATGGACTCGATAACTCGTCATGCATATTCATCTTGTACTAACAAAAACGTCCCAAAACTTGAGGACTATGACTCCGAGAGGCGCGCCGCACCTGGGCCGGGGCACTTATTCAAATGCAAATCAAACGTCCCATTTTTAAAATCTACCATCTCTATGCTACTTGTTTCCGGAATGGCTTAAGTCCAAGCACTACACACGATTCTTACTACCACTCCAATTCCAATCTTATTAGCCGTAGAATGAAATTCAATATTCAATACAAGTTTTCTGTTGTTGTGACCTATTGTATTTGCTTGATAGTCGTTTGTGACCTTTTGCAGATGATTTTGAAGTACCCAGGTGTGCTCCCGATCCGGTTAAAGGGAAACGTCCTTGTTAGGGAATATCGTGTAAAGTCGTTTAATGGTTTGTTTTTAATTTCGTTTTACAGCTCATCGTTATAAATTATGATAATAAAACGACCCAATTTTATGAGGAATATTTGTTACTTGGATGGTCGAACGAAAGGGTCTTTTGAAAGGGAAATTATCCTTTTATTCGTGGGTGGGTTAACTAAATATAGTTACGATAATGTTGTGTTAGTTTGAAAGATTATCTTGATCGTATTTGCGATACATTTCAATAGCTAATAATCTCGTCGGCACAATGCGACGTAATTTTCATATGGTAATTTTATTGCCAAGTAGTTACAAGTGGAAGTTGCTACTTATTCAACTAATAAATTGACAACGAATATTCCATGATATTTTTTATATTCTTTAGTGAAGTTTTATTTTGTTATATCTTGTTTTAATATCTTATTAAAATTTCGGTTTCTACTTTGATAAGTTCTGAAATTAATATCATATCTACTACTGGCAGCGATTTTATAACTTAGCGATGAATTTTCAGTAATATGCACAAACAAAGGAAGTCAGATCTTCGAAATCTCCAATTTCTTCACAATTTTAGCAGAAAATATGAGCAACGCGGTAAAGAAGCAGTGAACTATTCAATAATAGATACAGGTAGTGAGGAGTTTACATTCAAACAAATGAATAATTTTTGTCAAGTTAATTTATACTTAATTTATAGCGAACCATCCACATGTAACAGAAACAACATGACAAAGAGAAACTTTTGTAATAGAATCTGCAAAGCGATGAAAAGAGCCATTTATCAATAAAAAAAATATGCATGAATTTTGCGCATAAATTATAACTATTATCTCGTTTACTAAAGAAGTTTTAGAAAAGTTTATTTAAGCTTGATATATTATTATTATGTGAAAGTGGATCAATAAATTCATTCATTCAGAGTAGGTCATATCATATGTTAAACTATCTTCGCAAATAAAATATACGACATCAACCAATAAAGCCCCTCAGTTATACCATTTCAAAGCCTTACAAAGCTCCGTAGTTCGCCAAAAATAATAATAACAAATAGTTTCTGAACTTGTATAGAAATGTAATGATTTAGTACGTTCAAAAGTCCAGTAGTAAATCAAAGGAGGACCTCGAAGCGAGTCGTCCACCGCGCGATATTATATTGACGTTGGTGGACACGTGCTCTCCTGTTATTTACACTCATTGCCCGAGTGTCCTTAATTTAAAATAAATGTGTTTTATTGCGCTATCTCTCATGCTGACTGATATGAGGCGTCCGCGGTCGCGCAGGCGCAGAGGTAGCCCTCGGATCGCCGTGCGTCATTCTCTTTTGACATTTACTGTCGATGGGAATTCATGGTAATGTTAATACTCCTTTAAATGATGTTTCTCTCATTACTGACCCGTAGTTGATGTTTTATTGGTCGTATTTCATAGTAATGAATGCAGCGATGCTTTTAAAATGAACAGCATACTAAAAAGACTATATCACCAAGATAACGCGTTGACATGGTTCGTAACGTGCTAATGGTAAATACAATAGGAAGAAATATAATAAGAAGATTTTAAACCTGTATTCAATAAAACACCTGATCATTAACATGAGCTTAAGTAATGTGTTTATTTGATCTTTACTAATTATAAAAACGTGAAAGCAACTCTGTGTTACACCATAATACTTTAAATACTTTATCACTTTGAATGAAATTTTGCTCACCGGTAGAAAATGAAAGGAATTTTCATCTGGGATCCTTTATGTATCATAAAAAAATATGGTTTTCGTGGTTAATAAGTTATTCCATATAGCAGCGATGGTAATGTAAGCAATGTGCTGAAGTTCAAAGTCGAACTTTCTCGCGAGCACAGCCAATGATGTAAAAATTAATATATAACGAAGGCTTAGCGCAAGTAAGGGATGGATTAGTGCTCTTGATTTGTTATTATTTCGAGATTTCATAATAATGTGAGAGAATTACCAATCACGGAGAGTTTATTAATGAGACATTGTATGTTTCAAACCGCATATAAGCATTATCTGTTTGATGCGTAATACTTCAGCATTATATTTTATGTTTTCTTCTTTTTTACCATGCCTTTGTGAATATAAACATTAAAATAGAATTTGGCGATCTTAATAATACAAATCTTACATGTTCATGAAGATGTAGAAAATATTATGCAAGATAGAAACTGATATTCTAACCTCTCGTAACCATTAAATATTTAAGGCGATAAAGTAAGGAAGTAACACAATTATAGTGTCAAGATGTTGTGCTATCCTAGCGATACTAAACCCGCCTAACATAATAGTGCGCGATGACTATGTACACTTGCAAGAGTTCCAAGCTCCATTGCTTCTTAATATCTCAAATTTTATTTAATTACATTCATACATCCAACCATACATATACTTACAGCTGTGTCACGGCTATAAATCCAAAAAAAGTTAGCTAGAGCTTCACAGTTAAAAATTTTTCAGACACTTTTCAAAGTTTACAGGGAAAAGGATTGTAAAACAAAGGTTGGTAATGCTCCTCCAACCTCATCGCCCAACAATCACTTGAAAAACCGTAATACGCCTTAGACGCTAATAGTCTTAGACGCCTCTTACGACACCCGCGAAATGAAATAAAAGTATGGTAGTAGTTATGAGTGCTGTTAATACCTTAATAGTTACCCTATAGTGACTTAGTGTAGTTTAACGCGCTATTTTATTTTTGTGAATAAATTTGCAATGAACGATAGTCCTTTTTTCTGCTTAGTTTTTCTTACATGGAGTAAAAAACACTGTATATCCTCTTTCATTCAAGGAAAATCTTTATAGTATATTACAGAAAAGCAGTAAGCAAGGGTTCATATGAAATACTTTAGATACTTACAAGTTCAAAAT
Organism: Bedellia somnulentella; assembly: GCA_963576735.1. Classification (NCBI taxonomy): domain Eukaryota; kingdom Metazoa; phylum Arthropoda; class Insecta; order Lepidoptera; family Bedelliidae; genus Bedellia; species Bedellia somnulentella. The sequence goes on along the minus strand of OY755175.1, from coordinate 13,947,503 downwards.
TATGTTTTATATAACTACTTAGTTCCCTAAACGATTGGTAAAAGTTCAGCATCTAAATTATCTATACGAAACATCTTCAGGTTCAAGTGGAAAGAGCCACTCGAAATCCCATCCAAGCAAATTAAATTTATACACGGAAAGTAATAACAGTGGGCATCAAAAGGCCTCCACTGTCGGCGCGGGCCTTTCCTTTTAATTAGGCCCTAAGTACTCGTTAAAAAACAAGATCCTCCCAAACAGACAAAGCGAACAAATTCAACAAACAGTGAGAATGTTAAAAAACGTTGGATAAATAAGTGGAAAAATACAGGTAAGTTCTCGAGAGCTTTTGTACCGTCCGTCCGGCCGGCCACTTAGGTCATCCTGCAAAATAAAGCTCAAGGTTTTTTATACCTTTTAAATGCGGAGCTCGTACGCTGCGAGTCCACTCGGTGCGTCCTATTCTCATTGCGAGCGATGAAAGGAATTGAAGAAAATGTTTTCGAACGCTCGCTGTCTACATTCTTCCTCGATAGGTATCTTATTCTCATTTGAGTTTGCACTTTAGACTCGAGATTCGATTAGTTGCTCTTTCGTTATAAATTAAACTTTAGCCTTTGTCATTTTTGTACTGTTAGCTAACAGTAAATTGTACGGTGTATTTATAAAATCAGCGAGACGCAAAACGAGGCATTCTGTTGCTTCGGGGAACTGTACCAGCTTCGCCGACTGCCTATTGTTTGCGTATTATGTCGGATGAGACGCTTAGCTTCCTACTCTGAAATTTATTCTACGAACAATATTTTACCATACTTTTTTATGTATTTTTACAGCGGAGCTGCACTCTAACTTTTCAAATTTACTGTTCATCACAGAACATGTTTACCTTTATTTTTGCAACACTATTGTTCCACATATTTATATACTTGCATTTAAAGCGGTTTGTTGTGCGATATTTCTAGATTTCGGAGCTGAAATTTGCTAAGTGTATTAAAAGGTTGGCAAGCATGTTAATTATTTCCTAAAAGTCCATTAGCAAGTTGTTTCAGCTCTTCGTTTGGGGTGTTTTGGTGGCGGCGCGCGGGGCGCGGGGAGCGGGTGCTGCCCTCGGTTCATTTCGAATTTAAATAAATCTTCGCTTGTTTACGACAGCCCGCCTTTGATTGGAATCTCCGTGTGTGAGCTATACGTTTTCAATTTGCTTCTAGTACGAGGGTTGTAAATGGACATGAACTCTACCGACCCATGGGTTTAGTAATAAATATCTATGGACAATAAAGCTATATACCTATATACCAACGAAATTTTTCCCCGAAGCTATGGGAGAAATGAAAAAGATAGGCTAGCCCATAAAGACTTCGTTGTATCAAGTATAGGCACGCAAAATAAATATCAAGAGTAGCAGGTCAAATATAGGAGCATAATTCTAAACAAAAATAAACATTGTATAGCCTTACATTTGTATGAAATAAAAAAAAACACGATTGCGGTTCCTTCTAGAAAAATTGATATATTTCAAAAACTGCTGACTGTATCTTGGTCGACACCAAAGATGTGATCGCGGGAAATAAATTTCAAGACTTATTTTCAAATAAGATACATCGGTGAAACATCGTTGCCATCTCCATAAAATATTTAACCTACTACTCCTTTTTCTCAACTCACTCGTTGCAATTGATGAACTAATTGCAACGATTTAAGAGTTTAAATTATACAAAGTTAGATTTAAGCCAAGAGGATTCTTAATTAAAACAAGGGTAAAAGCCCGAAGTCCAAGACAGTCCAACCGCTGGCGTGGTATGCCCGTGTCGGTTAGTGCTGTCGGTGGTCGCGAGGGTTGCCGCCGAGTACACTCGTCATTAGGAGCTCTGCCAACCCATCGACGGGTAATTAAAATAAGTCAATCTTCTCAGTACGCGCCCTACCAGGATATGCATCCATTTTTGGTTTTGGAGAATAATATTTTGATGATTCTTGCGCATGAATAAAAGATTTGTAATTGAGATCATCTAATAACGTTGACTACAGTTATAAACCTACTTTAGAGCTTAATCTTCCTTTACCATTTTTTTATCTTTATTTGGTATTTTAAAATCTTGATTGATTTATAAAACCCTAGAAAATGAAACGTTATCCAAATTTAATTACAAATAACACTCTTATCTTATTATTATACCATACTTATAGAATATGGTCAGTACGATTTGCTAGTAGTTATTCAAATCTCAGTTAGAGGGCTTTCGGTTGTCGCGAGGGTTGCCGCCGAGTACACTCGTCATTAGGAGCTCTGCCAACCCATCGACGGTTAATTAAAATAAGTCAATCTTCTCAGTGCGCGCCCTACCAGGATATGCATTTTCTGTTTTTGAGAATAAGATTTTGTTAAAATTCTTGCGCATAATATTTGTAAATGAGATCATCAAATTATTTTAATTACAGTAGGTTTATTACAACCTAATCTTTCTAACTGTTGAAATGCTGATCGAATTGTGAAACTCCGAAATAATAAGACGTTATCCAAAATGGAAAATTTCAATCTTATTTTGCCACGAGACCATTTAACACAAAAAAAGCCACCGACACATTATCACACTAAACGATATGGTCAGTAAAACCCGATAAAAATCACCACAAACCAACCAAAACCTTCACAAGTTCCAAACTACTGCGATCCACATTATTAATAGATAAACAACAAACGGAAGAGACTAATGGAAGGAAAAATAAATCGATTCGTTTCTGCACCAATAAACATAGGAAGGGTTGTCTTTGACAGTCGGTGTACCGTGGCCGACCTGCGGCCGCCTTTAGTCACTAAACACCATTTTCTAAATTGCGACAAGCGAGATGAGACACGAAATGGGATTTGAATGTATGTACTTATGTAGCACTGTCTTATTTTATTTATTTATGGCGAGAAACATTTATAATGATGAATAGATAATTTCGGTTAGTAAAAATAACTAAGGCAAATCCTAGGAAAATCTTTTTAATCTTCAGAAAATTATAAAATTTCAGTTAACTTAAAAACTGAGGATAGGGAAGCCTGTTAGATGCTAAATACATCAAATATAACTAGGATAGTTTTGAAAAGTATATAATTTAAATAATAGTATAAAAAATGTAAATGACTGAATATATTGCTCAGTTCGAAGTTAATACACTAATAAAACATTATACTAACGTCTGATTATAAAAACCTCATGTCAGCGCTTGCAGCTTGCTTACAAACTACCTACTCGTATATTCAATCATAAACAAGAAATGAAACATATTAAAAAACAATCTGGCTTACACAATTTTATATCAACCATGAAAAGGAATTAGGAAAGTATGCTGTGTAGTGTCGGCTTAGAATAGCATTACCCCATTTCTTCCGGTGGGTGTACGTAAGAGGCGACTAACGGTATTGGGGCTATTAAGGGATTTTTGGGCGATTCGGTTGGAGACCCATCACCAACAACCTTTATTTTACCATCTTTTCTCCACTCAACTTTCCAAAATAGGCTGAGGAACTTCTAGTTCCTTAGCTCTGGCTACCCCTTCTAGGGATCTACAGCCATGAGTATATGTATGTATGTATGAAAAGGAATTATAAAGTGTTGTCTTTAACAAACGACAGCACTGCGTGCAAACAGCTTTTGAAACAAGACTGAAAAACTTAAAAAAAAATCTCTGCCTGCATTATCAATGGTTACAATTCTGCTTTTCTTACCTTCAAAGATTTTTTTTCACATTCATCGGAATAACAAAACTTGAAATTACAGTGCCATGTGTTTTTTTATGTTTTTGAGCATGTTTGAGCAAGAGTAAATGAAACCAAAATTACAATTCCATGAAAATACTTAATTTAGCCATACAACCTCGTCATACACTACTAAAAACTGAATAAATTTTAAAAATAAAACTTGTAAATATTTCCGTAGTAACTGCAAGCGGCTACTTAGCAAGCTAGCCCAGTAGTCGGGCGACAGCAAATTCCTATTGTAACGTGTTATCACCAGGGCACAGACTGGCTGCGCCCCGCTCAAATCATTACCTTTTAAAATACCATTTAAACCTATCAGCCCAAATGGGATTTCAACTACTTTTATTTTCAATGGATAGAGGAGTTGTTTTATTGTTTTTTGTTTTGCAGAAAGTTTGTACGGGGTAGAGTATAGTAGTATTTATTTATAAATGTACAAAATTATGGGTTAAGGTCGTTAAGGTGCATAAAATAGTTTTTAACCGCCTTCAAAAAAAGGAGTGTTCTCAATTCGACCGTATATGTTTTTTTTCATGTTCGTTCGCCGATGACTTCGCCATTTATGAACCGATTTTGATTATTATTTTTTATTAGAAAGAAGATACTCCCAGAATGGTACCATGATGAGGATATCAGGGTCAGGTAATGGGATGCTGGAGAAATCGAAAGGAACTTTCTACTTTCTATTATCTGCACATATTTCATTAATAACATAAACATAACATAAACGTTCACGCCGTTTATCCCCGAAGGGGTTGGCAGAGGTACCAATACTCCTGAACTCACATGGCAAGCGCCATCTAGTTTCCAGAGAAGGTACCCACGTTTTGCTTAGACAGTGTACTCACGTGATAGGGGGCAGGCCTATCACCATTTTGTACGAATACACTGTCACATGACTAAGTACAACTCAGCCATGTGGGTTTCCTCACGATGTTTTCCCTCACCGTTAGCAACCATGATAAATTAACCACACATATGACTTTAGAAAAGACAAATTGGTGTAGGCCCGTCCCAGGATTGGAACTCACGCCCTTCTGTTTTTCCGGCGGGTGTTCTACCCACTGGACTATCATGTCGCTATATTTCATTAATATCTCGTTAAATGTATCATATATGTGTAATTTCCTTATGTATTCGATTCACTCATAAGTATATTGTCATCAAGACAAAAAATACTATATTAAAGTTAAAATTATTTGTCTCTATCCAAAAAAAGTATAAACAATCTTTATTCGCCATCACAAACATTTAAAGATACACTTTCATATTGAAATCTTTGATTTAGGGTGAAATAATCGCCTAGCTTCATGGTCGGGGGTAGCCAGAGGAGATAGTGAGCGCCACGTGCGCGCGTCCGCTTCATCGGCTCAGAATAATAAGCAGCCAATCAAGATATGGCAAATCCGATCTGATACTCAGACGAGGAAATAATTAACTGAGGAACGATGGTGAATTCAATTGACATAGTAAACCACTTCGGTGTAAGCCAAAAATTTAATGAAGCACTTGAAACATAATTGTTAATGTCTTATACAGTTTTATAACAATTATAGGGGAATAACTGTTCATTAGTTATAAGTTGCCAACGTCTGCTTCTTACAATCACTTAAAAACTACTATCTTAGTTGACATATTGACTCCAGCTTGAAAAACTTTTATTTGTGATTAAATAGTCAAAATGGGTAATACGTTTAAAATAATATACATACAATAGGTCATATAAGAAAACCAAAAGTTTTTAATTATTTTGTTTTTATTATTTTGTTTTGATTCAAGCGAGGTCTATCAAAGTTGTAAAACCACTAATCTGTCTGAAAAACTCAGAATCGATAACATTTAGAAAGTTTATGTTTTCTTTTCATGTCTATTCATAATAGAAAACAACACATTCTCAATCCAAGTGTACCCAATTAACAATATGAAAACAGTCGTATTTAACCAAGGCATAATTTTGTTCCTATCTCACCGAGTGACGTCACAGACATTTCGGGAATTGTGAATGCTGGAACGTCGGTCCTCGCTCCGAGTTCCCATTGACAAAGTCCCCTATATTTTTAATGCTTGCTACGTCTATTCAAATTGTCGGACGACTGAGAGGTCCCAAAAGCGCAAACTGCGATGGGACTTGTTTGACGATATTTGTCGATGTAATTACGAAATGTCTGCTTTGTTTAAAGGATAACATATGGACGTTTATGTCTGAAAATAATAGAAATAGGAAATTGAAATTACCCAGCGTTTTAACCAATTCAGAGTTTTATCAATTCGGGAAAATAATTGAATTGTATTTTTAGTCATCAACATATAAAAAAATAAACCGCCACTTATTTGCTCAACATAAATAAAAGCCCCTACCACGATTTATTGATGAGTCCTTATTATGTGTTAAGAATAATAAAAAGCTGAAAGCTGATATCTTTACAACTAAACAAACAAGGTTTTGAGAATTGTGTAATACTCATAGAGTCTGTATTTTTTGCAATGGAGTATCTTTAGGATCACAATAAAGGTATTTTTAGATTATCCTTTAAAAATAGGAATTCTTGCAATAACTATCAGTCCCAATAAAAAGATTTTAAGAAAAACCAATCTAAAAATAGCATTATTTGTCGATAAACAAGTCCCGCGCTTATAGTCCTCACCAACCAATTACTCTGAAAGACTCGTATAACATGGAGGTATTTTCAATTTGGCTTATTGGCTCATGCGCGCACGTTTTGACAACCTTTTTCCTAATCCGGAACTCATTTATTTCCATTTCATTTATCGTCCATTTCACGGCGACATTACGTCTCATCATGATAGCTTTTTCGAGGGAAATACAGGATAATACGATGTTACTATTTAATCAGATTTTAGTAGCAAAGCGTTCATTTCTAAAACGAGAAGTCCGTGCGGTTTTCACACTGAAATTGTGTGATTAGAAATTAAATTGCGTATGGTTGTATACAAAATTCATATGGCAACCGATAGGGCACATTCTTGGGTGCTGTTGGGGCTCATAGGTTTTTGACTGGTGACCACGTACCGGAAGATGCAGTGATGGTAGGTCTCTCACAAGGTGGACCGACGACTGAAGAAAGTGGGAAGCCGTTGGATCAGGACAGCGCAGAATCAGTCATAGTGGATGTCAATGGATGCCTATGTCCTGCTTGGTCATTTATTACTCTAAAGTCTACCATATGGCCGGTCTACCCAAACTGCATTGGGTCAAATTAAATCATCAATAAATAATTTAAAGTCTTTCGTGATGGGTCTCTTACCTTTCAAGGCCCCATACTCTTACTCGCCCCGTACACCCACCGCAGGATGGAAGGGGGCAGTGATAGTCTAGACACTACAGAGTTGAATTTCATATCAAAATGTTTTTTTAAGTTACTATTTTAGAACTGCATTAATATTATTTTTGTAAGATATGACGTGAAAGATAAGTAACTAAACATCATATCCATCGGCAATATGGATGTTATATGTCTTCATACTACATAGGTTTGAAGTATGCAGACTGTCCATATATTTTTAACCAAAACATAGTCGACATAATACGCAGGCTCGTATCGGTTCGCGCCGCGTGCCTGCGGTCAGGTTATCAGGTTCTGCTTCATTAGGCAGTTGCGCTCTATCTGCGCTCTGCTCATTTTTCATCCACACCTATGTCGCCTTCGCTGTGGGATTTTCACTTTATTTTGTACAAAAATAAAAGTAATAGTGTGAGTATTTTCAAAAAAATGGGTACATTTTGGTTTAGATATGCATTTAGAAAAATATAGTCTGAAATGCATGGGAATTTTATAAGGGATGGTTTCTTGCGACAGACTGAAAAGTCCAATATAACATAACATAAACATAAACGTTCACGCCGAATATCCCCGAAGGGGTTGGCAGAGGTACTAATACTTCTGAACATCACGTGAATTTGTCACCTGGTGTTCAGAGTTCCCACGTTTTGCATGGACAGTTCACTTACGTGATAGGGGGCAGGCCTATCGCCGTTTTGTACGAATACACTGTCACATGACTAAGTACAAATCAGGCATGTGGGTTTCCTCACGATGTTTTCCCTCACCGTTAACAACCATGATAAATTAACCACACATATGTCTTTAGAAAAGACAAATTGGTGTAGGCCCCACCCAGGATTTGAACACCAGTCGTTTGCACGATAACCGAGTGTTCTACCCACTGGGCCATCACGGTCGTATATCCAATAAAACCGAGATAGAAAATGAAAACTAATTTGAATCATCATCCAAAATTAATTTCACACAGGACTAAATTGTTAATCAGTAAATTGATGAGCATATAGAATTAATCTCCTGTGAATATAATTATTTCTCTCTAGCATGCAGCAGCATGTAGTGTAGTTTTATAACTGCTGAGGTAGAGTTCACTATAAAAAAATAGATATTGTTATGCTTTAATACAAATAAAATATGTAGAACTTATTCTTCTGCTATTGTTTTATTACTATTAGGATAGAGAAATTCTATTACATTCTATATTCTAACTGCGCATTCAAACCTGTAATATTAAAAACGTAGCTGCTCTTGGCATTCAAAGGCTATCTTAGCGATATAAAAGATAACTTTAGTCACTTACTGTGTCTCTTACTACATCAAAGATAAATTAAACAATATAATTAAATTTACTACTACCTGCAGAGTAGATGTGTATAGATTTAATTTCCACTACCCCAATCGCAAACAATATTCAAATAAGGTTTCGTCTATTAGAGACCCCACCTCGTGACATGTTCCATTATCTAGTATTTCCATCTGCGAAGAGACCCTTTTGATATGCAGTACTGTGCTTTATAGCTTTTACATCATTCGATAAACATATTTTCTCTGACGTATATTATTTAACTTGATTGGAGAATATAAAAAACTGATCGAAATATTTTTAATCTAAAGTAACAGGACAAAAGAAGTCCATTTTGGATTCGTTTGTTTTAAATGCTTAAAAGAAACATAAAATCTTTATTTTTACATACATACATTTACTCTCGCCATTAGTTTCTTATTATTCATTAGGGGCAGGTAGATATCATAGATCGCTACTTTGAAAGATCCTGGCAAACCTCTCGAATTTCCGCTACATTCATCAAATTTATTAATTAATTTGATTATCATTTTAATAAAAGTGTTATAAATTTTGTTATATATGTTTTTTATCATTATTCTAAAACGAGAGCCTTTTATTATAGTACACTGAGAAATAAACTTTTAAAAAAAATCTTGAAGAAGCACAAAATGGCACAAATAGATTCACATTGTTTGATTATAATCAAGTAAGAGGTAATTACAACGACCAATCAACCACATTAATTTCATCAACATTTTTCTAATAATATTTCTCGTCGATTCGTTAAGTGTAAAAAGCAGTAAACATCGGTGGTAAAACAAGGCATCTCATGGCGGTAGTTTTTTCAATAACCCGTTGAAGGGAGATGTCCTGCTGAGCTGTTCAAATATTACTCGCTGCGTCAATCAAATGCGGATCTGGCAATGAATATTTCCATTTGCTGTCACCTACCGCATTTTAGATTTTTATTATCGTTTTGCTAGGATTTAGATGGGAAGGGTTAATTATAAGAAGCGCTGAATATTAGTCGTATTCGTATTTATATTTTATCTTATGGATAAATATTTTTAAAAAAATACTCATAGACTTTATTTGTTTACCTGACAACTGATGCATATTTTAATGATAAAAATCAGAACAAGTGCACATTTACTAAATAATGTACATGTGTTTAAGCCCATTAACATTCATAATTTCTTTTATCATTTGATAATCCCCATTTTACTGTACTCCGTAATTATTATGCATGTTTACTATTATTATGCCTGTTTTTATTTTATTTAACGGGCTATCTAGGTTATTTAACTTCTGCGCAATTCCTGAACTATAAGAATCAGCAAATAATATATTATTCAGCGAAACATTCATTCACAAAACTTACAATTGAAAATGTATTGTTTTCAATATAAATCTATACTTATAATAAATCTGTAGAGAGGTCAATTCTATACATGAAATATATTTTCAAATTAACTATCAGGGGGTGATTAGTGATCGATACTGATGCCAAAAATGCAATCAGTAAAATTTTTGTCTATCTGTCTGTCTGTCTGTCGGTTTGTATGTTCCTTATGGAAACAAAAACTACTCGACGGATTTTAACGAAACTTGGCACAATTAGTCTTTATACTCCTGGGCAGGTTATAGTACACTTTTCAGCGGAGTAGTGAAGGGGAAATTTTGGGAAAACGAGAGAAGTTACTCCATTTTTTAAGCTTCCGTCGCGTGTGCAGCCTTAATAGTTAAACTTACATAGAAATCATGTATGACGGAAATATTCTTCATAAAATTGTCTAAAAAAGTTTCCGCAACAGTATATGTTTATCTTTTATGGTTGACTCACAATAACACGTGTAACTCCTGATAGCTTAGCAGTTCAGAACATTCTGATTATATTTGTTTACTTTTACGTTTACAATAGTCTCATTCATCCCAAATTTAAAAAAGGTAACATTATTGCCTATTTATTAAAAAAAGAATCATAGAAATCGGTAGAGAAACACCGAAATTATACATAAAATAAGCCATCGCGCCCGTGACCAAAACCGAATCGTTACTAATTTACATATAACATACTAGATGGCGCCAGTAGTTGCATCCTACAACACGTAATGATTTATTTTTTAGATTGTTATAAATACTTCATAGCGTTTTATTCCAAAATTTGCTATTAAACGGAAATACTGAACCGTTCATTAAAGCGCATTAAAAATCACCAAACTACACTGTTTAGGGAGTGCTATAAATTTAATAAATTGTAAACATTGCGCTGAATTTCACAATGCTTGAGCAGTGACTGAAGAAAGAAACCTCAGATATTTAAAAAACAACGCTACCCGTGCGAAGCTGGGCCGGTCCACTAGTATAAAATAAGGCTATGTTCATAATGCAAAAAGTTGGGTAAAATTGTAACTCGATTCGAACATGGTTTGAATAAGTCAATTTGCCAGCGCAAAATAAATAACAAGTGTCAAAACTCATAACGAAAATAATTAAAGGGAATTTGACCAACTCATAACAACAAAGTTACGTCAACTTAGTCCCCCTCAGATCGGAAACCACAAGAGAATATCATAAACGTCGGATTAAACACTCGTCTCTCGATATTTACTGACTAAAAACGCAACACAAATATTATAATGAATTCGGCGCAACATATGGCGTGGAATGATGCTCCAGCGATACAGGGAGGGTGGCTTTTTGGAGGATTCTCTTAGTTTCTACTTTAGAAATCACTGATTTAGTATACTACAAGCACTTAGCCTACAATTACATACCTAATTTTTTTTAATGATCTTGTAAAACAAAACTCAAACAGAACTCGTTTTCGTGCATACATTTACTGGTAGTATCAGGTTAGAATAACACTACTCCTTTTATTCCGATGGGTGTACATAAGGGGCGTTAAGGGATAATTTAATGTTTTTTGACATGAATTCCTCATATGGGGATTATTACTCATAAATAAAAGATGTTATTAAAGGAAAGAAAAATTTCGACACTGGCGGGGTTCGAACCCGCGACCTTCGGGTATACGCCCCCGTCGCTCTGCCAACTGAGCTACAGTGTCAGTTGGCATCCAACGCGAAATTTATCTATCCTTTGTTTCTTTTTTACACGTTCAAGTAGTGTTTGCGTTTCCTACCTCCGCGTTAAGGGATTTTTGGGCGATGCGGTTGGAGACCCATCACCAACAACCTTTATTTCACCACTTTTCCCCACGCAACTTCCAAAAATGGCTGAGGAATTTCTAATTTCCTGGCTCTGGCTACCCCTTCAAGGGATTTATAGCTGTGATTTAATGTATGTATATGGTTGTGGTATTAATTGTTAAAAGTACTTATCTTTCAAGTAGCCAATGTTTTCAAAAATATACATGTTTATATTAATTACACAAATATAGATTAGTGGTCTTCTTCATTATGTGGGAAAAACATTATATGAAGAATGACACATACGCCTCTGCTCAATGAACTATATCAACCCTTAGTTCCAGCAAATGCAGCCGAACTTTAAACTACTGAATAACTAGGAGAATATACAAATTTTCCAAAATCCACATGTTTATTTTATGAAATCGTAGAACTACATCTCCAGTCACATCCATCTACTTGGAAATTCGTCAGCTCATCCAACAAGTTAGTTCCAAACAAACAGAATCTCCGAATCGAGTAGGACCCCGCTGGAATCGAGTGCTGTATCAAGATCGAGACTCGTGTAGTACTTTTCATTTTATTCTCTCTAAAATGAACCTTATCACAACGACTTAAGGTTGTGTCACGTGCTCGTGACGTCACGCAGCCCTCTGTGCAGTCAATCTCCCGGATTTGTACGGTACAACCGAAGGGTGAGAATTCAAATAATCGGTTACGAGTATTGAATTTTAAGATTATTGTGGTTTTATTATTATTTATTAAAAGTGAAACTCCCTTTGATTTGAAACGCTTTATGTTTATATTTTGCAAACAAAAAGTAAAAATTTGGGAGGACAAGGTTTATCATCAGTGTGCAATTTTTACAATGACAACAATCTTTTAAATTGTTCACAATAAAATTATAATACAAACAATCTTTACACAACATATTGTAGATAGGGCGCATCTTGAAAATATATGAAAATGTACAAAAATATTATTAAATAAGAATTAGGTAACTAGCAAAAAAACTAACAGTTGTTTTTCAAATTCTGTGCGTACCACAATTGGTCAACACACGTGAGAGGTGTAACAGCTACGTAAGTTACCCAGTGTTGGTAAACGTGAGGATGACACACATTGTATACAACTTATTTAGTAGGATAAAGCTTATGTCATTTAACAATTAATTTAATTCTACTTTATCAAACAAGATATATTGAAAACAGCAGGACAAGCTATAATTAAAGATCTCTATTTCAGATTAAGGTGTGTTTTTTATATCTTTATGTTACGTAAATGCATTTACCGTAGAAGTCTAATCAATAAACACATGTAATCGTATCATGGTAAAGCCAATATGTATATTGTCTATTCTATAGCATATTAAAAAAAGCAATAGTTGATTTGTGTGATGCGTACAATACTAGAAAGGGGCGCCCATTCACTCGGACATCCGACGGGAGGGATGCGCCGTCAAGTCCAAAATCATTCACGCTGCAGACAGCCGTTTCCTTTAACTGGAGAAAAATCCGGTCAAGGGCGAGTTGGATTCTACCATTTGAAGCTACTTTTATTATACGCGAACGGTTGATATTATTTTCGTGAACAACAATGTTTTAATATATATTAAAATATAAAATAAAACTTTTTGCATATTTTCAAAACAGTTAACTCCGAGTTACATAACTTTCCCATTATTGACACCCAAAACTAAAAATGTCTTACTTTTAAAATGTGACGTATTCGATAATAAAACGTTGCATCATGCAGAAGCAAAAAAGAACTAGACAAGTCGTGCTTATGAATCTAGAAGAAAGTGAGAAGTTCTTCGGTCTCTAATCTCTTTCAGTTATAAATTAAAATTTATGATTCCAAAGTGATATCGATCAGCTATTAAGCGACATATTGGGATTACGTTACGGTGTCCACATTTTCAATTAGGTGGACACGTGGACTAAATTAATCCATCGTATCTCGATTGGGAGCCGCGTGCAACTTGTGAATCACTTATGTGCTGCTAAATGCCGTGAATTAGATGCAGAGATTAAGTTTGCAGAAGTGACATTATTGAAATAACTTTATCAGACAGTCGAGGTTAAAGTATCGGGTTTTCATATGAAAATATAATGTTACTATATGATTTAAATGCAAAAGTTTATTTGAATTTTGGTTTTTGAAAAATGGTGAACTTCTTGTAAAACTAAATATTTAACTTTGATAAATCGTACAAAAAGATCAGTTTTAAGATGGATGAAAGATAACACAGACAAATAGTGAATTAAAATAACTAACATTTGTTTTAAGATGGATTTTAACACATACAAATATTGAATTAAAATAACTTAGCAAATGAAATAGAATATAAATAACTTTACTGTCACTTCTGATTTTCATACAGCGGTTGATTCATTCGTTGTAGACTTTCGCTAAACAGCGCGTGACAGTGCGGCGGCCGTCCCAGTGGCGCGTGCAGAACCTCCCGCGCTTACGCTGGCATTCATGACTACCAAATGTACCATTTTTATTGAGTTAAATATTATTTCGCATACAAAATAATAATGAAAATGTATAAAACGCAAGCTCGCCCAAGTTCTCGACTAATATTAAGGTGTCAACTGCAGACGATTATCGCGGGGTAAAAAATAGCCGGGTAACCTGAATGATGCTCCGCGGCACTATTCCACCCTTGCCGGTTGTCTCGCTGTTATCGGGCGATAGTATCTGAGTGAGACATCGCTGGTGACGTTTGAAATATGATCAGCGTGGTCCCGAGGGCGGCTACACGTGCAGCGCATATTCAAATGAGGATCGCACGCGGCTCGACCCCCGTGTTGGCTAAATACACCCGCAACGCCGCACCGCCGCCCGGCCCACCCACTTACCGAGGGGACCTATGTAATCGAATTTGAAAATTGTTCTAAAACACTGAATAATGTATTTCAGAGGGACCCTACGCCCCAGGCAGACGTCCTACTCGCTGATTTTTTAAAATAAATTAAACTTAATCAAGTGGGCTCGCGCACCTAAACGGATTAACTTGGCACTGATTTGACTTTGCGACTGTTTGCACGATACAATAAGGGTAAGGGATTTTATAGGTCATTTGACATACTATTTATGCAAAGGTTTATTAACTTATTAAATGTTGAAATACAACACTTAAGCTGGCATAGTACTCTAAGAGAAATTGATTTATGTAGCAGCAGGTTCTGGGCTTATCATAATTAAGGGAAGAGGTTTTGTGTACTAAGACCATGTGAAACGACAAACACTAATAATACTATGCGTAATTTCATATATTCTAGTTATGTCCTTATATCCATCATTTTTTATATTCTTTTCAATTAAATAAAAGAGGCGGTTCCTTTACATCGTTGTGACTCTTTTAATCCTTTTCAGGATTAAATATTGTTACACACCAGTAGTTATTTTTTTTATATTTCCAATAGCTACAACATCTTATCATAGGTGTCGTACGAGACCACAAAGGTTTTGAACTTTTGAAGATGCATTCCTCACCAGTGATTCTTTCTACTCACCTTCAAAAATGAGCTGAGTAATTGCTAATGCCTAAGCACTGTCTACCAATTTTTGAGATTTTATAGCTGTGGGTATATTTCCAACAGGACAAACAGAGCTTAATGAGCGCTAAAAAAATTGTCACGTCACACTTTACTGACGCACTTCTTATGCTTTACATTGGCATCTTTATGTGACTCTGGCCATGCTGATCTTGTTTAAAAATATTCTACATCGTAAGTAATATAAGTCTACTAATAATCCATTCATGCGTAGATTGCCATGACTTAGAGTTTTAGAAGAGAATTTCTCTACCGACTATCATAGAATTATACATGTAAATATGTCACCCTAACTTATTTCCAAACTGTTTAAAACAGCGATTACGTCAAACTTAAATTCATGAGGCAAAAAATTGGCAAAATTTATTTGAAAATAAAATATTGAATAAAACAATATTAGTTCACTCGGGACATTGATTTTTATTGCGGCATGAATAAATTTGGTTCGGTGCGATTCGGCACGCAGGGCTGCGGGGCTATGGGTCGCCATTAACGCGCGATATGAAATTAAAATTAAAATATAAAAAACTAGAAGAGCACTCTACTCACCACCAAGGGGTTGTTCAGAAGATTTGTGATATAAGAAATACAAAGAGTATATTTTCGGGAGTGCGATTTTATTACATTTTTGATTCTGAGTACGACTTTATTTTTATAACATAACATAAACATAAACGTTCACGCCGAATATCCCCGAAGGGGTTGGCAGAGGTACTAATACTTCTGAACATCACGTGACTTTGTCACCTGGTGTTCAGAGTACCCACATTTTGCATGGAAAGTGTACTCACGTGATAGGGGGCAGGCCTATCGCCGTTTTGTACGAATACACTGTCGCATGACTAAGTACAACTCAGCCATGTGGGTTTCCTCACGATGTTTTCCCTCACCGTTAACAACCATGATAAATTAACCACACATATGTCATTAGAAAAGACAAATTGGTGTAGGCCCGACCCAGGATTTGAACTCTAGTCGTTTGCACGATAAGCGAGTGTTCTACCCACTGGGCTATCACGGTTATACGTATATATTTTTAAGGAATGTCTAATTGAGTTCGTGACTTAAAGCATTACAAATTTAGGAACGACGATATTTGATTGCATACTTAGTGAAATAATGCTGATGGGATTTCCAAGTTACTTTATAATTTTTTCTACCACCTTTTGGGCAATTTTCTTCATGATTCATTTTTCTAATCCAAATTGCAAATCAAGAATCATATCATATTTTATATCTGTTCTTGTTACGTTTAAATTTATCTAGGACTTTGACACATGTTCCAATATTTTCATCCATTTGTAACTTTAAAAGCTTGAGCCAAAACTTTTTTAACAAATAGTCTCTATAGTTTTCGGTACGTCCCTATCATGTAGAGTACAACAGTAGGGGTGCCACTCGATGATTTGGTTTTTCGATTCGTTACGCCGTCAAACTACCCTCGGAGTGAGTACAACCCTCGAATATAGCGCTCTCTGCTTGCTTTGAATATTATTTATACGTTTGTTAAGTGGAGTAGAGGAGTAGCCCACGAGAGGATTATAGCCCTGGGACGAATCAGCTGGAAGCCTCTGTGATGATCCTTGATTGATTTTGTGTCATACTAATGATAAATGTATGGCTTCTAAATTATACACTACGCTGTAGTGTATTAATAATTTTGTGTGGGACTTTTAATATTGTGTTTTAACAAGAAATCTTTTGATATTTATCATAGAGATGCTTTTCACAATATTTCATAATTTCAACGGAAACAAAATTGATCAAAGAAAAACTATGAAAAGCATTGAACACAATTTAATATTTTTATTCGAATTTCACAATGTAAATGACCAAACTTTAAGTCACAGATATGATCTAAAAAATAATAATACACAAAGTTTTATGAAATGAGAAGCCTGAACTTCGCAAATACAGCAGCATCTTTTAGAGAAGACATTTAATTACAATACCACGGCAAAGCAAAAAAGATACAAAAGCGAAACAAACGGCCTCAAATCGTTGTAATTAGACGTTAGTCATACTTCGAACACTCAACTCCAATGCGATGTTTGACGAAATGTCTTTGTAGTTTTAATATTTTATGGAATTATAGCATAAAACAAATTCTCGATGACGCAAATCGTTAATTAGATATAGATATTTTATGCACGAGCAAGATTAGGCACACAAACTTCTTGGGGTAGTAAAACAATGGTTCCATTACAACACTGTTGGTTTTTCTTACAAATACAAGTGTGGACGCGGTCACGCTGGTTAGTTACGCTCATTTAATTGATAAGATTTTTGTGTACATACGTAATAGTAGAAGTATACATGCACATTGTTTTATATAAACACCGTTTCAATCTCAAAAAGGGGTTTGAAGGCTGTGAAAAAGGCCGTCTGAAGATATGATTTTTCAGTGTCTGTTTTCGGTGAAAACACTACGATGCAATATTTTATGAGCAATTGGCGAAAACGAGAAAGAAAGAATACTACATTACTAATAAAAGTTGATTTTACATTTCAGCTAGCCCAATTCTGTAGAGATACTCAATATATAGAAATATATATACAATGAATAAGACTGTTATGTAAACTTTAATACAACCCAACTCTGTTATTTTATTTCAAAGCGTATAATCTGAGGAAGGCTGACGTGTAAGGCAAAGCAAGCGCGTTTCGCAGAACCCGGAAACTAGAACGGTTGTGCAAACAGCGGCCATCGTGGCCTTAGGTTGGCTGTGTTTACGCGGCCTGCGTCATTTGTCCTCATATATTAAACATAGCCTTCGTCTACTGCCTCCATCTACCAGCAAACAAAAAACTATTTAGACGCTCATATTTTATCACGTACTTCTTTCTTAGAGCTTAACTATCTACCTTGTAAAATGAGTTCTTAAAATTTCTAACTTTGAAATATAATAATATCAGCATTATGTCACAGTGAAAGCATTTTTCGAGATTTTTATGCCAACATTAAATTATGTCTGAGGCTTTTAACAACGTTTATCTGGGGCTCATTAAAGCTCGTGGGCGATCTCGCTCCGGAGTCGTTAAGCGCGCAATAGTTCACAAGATCTCGTAAAAAATATCTCGCTACCAACTTTATGAGTTCCTTTTATAAACGCATCATTAAATTTCCATCTAAATTTAAATACACCAAACACCGTCTACCTCTAGAATCGTAGGCCACGTGTTTCAGTTTTCTAGGCAGTCGTGGAAATGTTATAATTGCAGCACAGAGGCCGCAGTTGAAACGAGAATTGAAAAAAGATGACGTCAGTTGGAATTATCTTCAGCGCTGTGCAATTGAAACAGCTTTGCGCCAGAGCTTAGTGAAAAAGTTGGCTTTCGTTTTAATAATTCCGAGCTCTGGCGCCTCGGCAGGATGCCGTTGTCACTTCGTGGATTAAGCTCTGACACGGTTGAGTTGGCATTTGAGAGTTATTTTAATTTGTTATTTTATTTTTTCAACACAAACTTCGAGTTGATACGTACTAATCATTCATGCCTTTTTCATAAATGAGAGGTAGTTTTCTTCCTTATCTTTGTTTACAACACTCAAATATTTTTAACTCTGTTCTTAAGTGTCGTTATTCGTGAATGTAAGTCGTATTTTTTTTATGATGGTCGAGTGCAAGGGTGAGACTGTTCGACGCCAAACTTCCCCAGGAAAAGCATAAAGCCAGCAGGTGAGGAGCTCGGATCGCGCGGTCACGCTATTTAGATAAGGGCATTCCGCGACCCACCTCCGTCGCTCGATAAGGGCCTTAAATGTTCTGCAATATACGCCACAACTTACGTCGCTACCTCATAACTCACGATAGTTACTTTTTTTATATTTTTTGAGAAAATGTGTATTATAATGCAAATCAATTCAAGAAAGCACATATTGATTTTTCTCAGTGTCGACTTAGATTTTTTAAGACATTTTTTCCCATTAAGACAATTAAGGGTAATTGGACTTTTCAAGTGTTATAAGCCGATGTGGAAGAAGCAGACTCACCGCCAATCAATCTTTATTTTACCATATCTTCCCAATTCACCTACCAAAAATGTCTGACAAATTTTTAATTACCTGAAGAGCTCTGGCTTGGCTACCCCCTTTTGGTATTTATAGCCATGAGTATATATATAAAAAATACCTCACCTTCCTATATTTACAACTAGAACCCTTATTAAAACACCTTTATCCATCTCGTTTTATGTCTTTCAAGTTTGAAAATGGAAATGGTAAATGATAGGGAAATAGAGTGTCGTTTTCAGCTCTTAATTTCACCTGGGTGTCTTTCCCACTAGAAAAGGTAGGTTGATGCTATTCTTTGAGGCCACTACATAGCTTAAATAACGATATTTATTAAATTTTTAAGTGCTCTTAAAGCTAAAAAGACATTGTAAGAATAAATTGTTTGAGACGGATAAAGCAATATTTGTACATTTACCCCAACCCTGCATAGAAGTGACGACGACCATTAGCGAGATGCAAATAACAAGTCGTAAATTTTATTTCTTTATTTTGGCGCCTTCTTCGCCATACTCCAAAAAAACACACTAACTTCTTAATACGGCCTGTTTTTATAATTTTTAAATATTTAGCAGAGCTGTAAGAAATCTAATTATCAAAACTTAATATATTCTCACGGGTAACAATCCTTAGAAGGGAAGCCAGAGATTCAAAATAAGGAATTCCTCAGAAAATTTCGGAAGTTGAGTGGGCCAACGATTGTAAAATAAAGGTTGTTGGAGATGGGTCTTTTACGCCTAAAACTTACTCAAAATATCCCAATAACCTATGTCACCTTTCACGAATGCCCACGTAAAGAAATGGGGAAGTGCTATTCTTAGCTAACTACACAACTTTAATTTCACCCAATCACAAATTGCAACAAAGATAAAAGGATATTGTTCAAATCTAAGTCTAAAAGTAAAATCATAGGCCAGTGAAGAAAGTTAAAAAAAAACAGCATAGTTACCCTAACTGGCATTCGCATATTCTGAAGAGCGAGATCGTTTCAACATCCGAGTGTGTTTTAGCCCCGGTTTAGAGCTCGGTTTATTTGTTAAACGACAAGCCTCTAGAGGAATCGTTATTTATAGTGCAAGGGTCCATAGTTATTAAATTTTCAACCGCAAAATTTTATGCTTGAATTCGCATTTAACTTTTTATTAAATTGTTCGGAACAACCAGCGGAATTTCAGAGTGAGTGCAAACTTGAATTGTTTTTCTAGGCCGCTACTAATATTTGTGTTTATTACAAGGGGTAAATATTTATTTTATTAACATATATGAGATTTTATAATTTCAATCATTGTGTTTAATAAAGATAGATAAATTAGTTTATTACAAGTATAGTAAAGACCTTTACCTATAAAGCACTAGTATATATTTATTCTTACTCTATTTTAGTTCATACTAGGAAATTGGTTTTTTGAGCAGTGTTAACCTGCAAACCTTTAACCACTTGAGTTTGAGTATCTATATAGTGATTTTAAATTTCAAAAATCAATTCCATAAGACTTACATATGGTTTAGGCTAGAAGTTATTTAAAAACCTGTTTCTCTATGAATGACTAAGAAACAAACATTTTAAAATGATAAGTAGCATGTTACGATAAACAAATATTAATAAATGCAGGGCCGTATTAAAAAGTAAAGCGCTAGGAAGCAAGTGGACAATCCTCGGCGCCCGGCCGGCGTGGGAGGGATCATAAACTTACCGCAACAAGACACTGCTTACTCGGCCAACTACCGTTTTTTCTACACGGGATGCTCTTTTGTACATTATTTATTAACAATTGTATTCACATTTTTAAGAAATGGGTATTTATCGCGTGTTGATACCTTAGTAGCGGTGAATGAAGTTAGTGAACAATAAAAACTGTATTTATTGGTGTGAGTAACAAATATAAGTTTAATTTGAATGATTTACGTATTCGTAAATAATCTGTTCTAAGTTTATCCTATTTGACAGTAATGTTTAACCATTAATATAGGTCTTGTAGCTGGCTTTAGTTCACATGGCATCACGTGACATGCACCTAGCATATAGAGTACAAATTTTTGTCTCAACTGAGTACCCATGGCATAAACATCGCCGCATCACATGCACAAAATTACATATGCTAAGTAAAAAACAGTAACGTTTAAAAGAAATAGACAGTAAGCAAAGATCAGCCTGTAGCGAACATAGCAGAGCTCAATGCAAATCGGAGCCCAACAGTTAACTAGTGTGCAGGCACCAGGCAGCGTCGTAGACAGGACCAACGCCACCAGATCACTCTTTATGGGCTATAAATGTGTAATTCACGCCAACTTAATCCGGACCTGCATTCGAATAAATCTGGATTAACCAGGCCCACTCAGATTGTACATGAGACCGCGACTTTTACAATGGTAATTGAAAAATAAAATAACTTTAAAGACATGTTAGCTCTTTGTTGTTGCTCGCTTTAACTTGGTTTGATTGGAATTTGTAACTTTTTGTGTTATGAAATGATTTTGAAGTTGAAATAGTACGTTGTATTTAAGTAATAAAGAGGTCGTCTAGTTATCGAAATTCGATCAAAATTAAAAATGACAGTTGGTCCTACGTCATTAGTTGCCATAGAGAAACGCATTTAACATGCGATAACAAGTCTAGTTTTTTTTATTTTAATAGAAGTTATCATCAGTTTTGGTTAAATAGGAAATTCCGCAATATGTTTCAGTACCACGAAAACCAAGAGCAATTATAGTAAATTTACAATACGTACGGCTTAGGAGAGAAGCTGGCGTGTTTATCGAGCGGCCGTGAGCACAATAGCTTACACCTTCACCCGAGCCTGCCATCCCACCGACCCATATTTCACCTTGGAGCTCGAAACGCAATCTTCGGAAGTGTGAATCACGCACGAATCAGGTGAGGTAGGAAGCTTGTCGACGATGCCCATATATTAGGTAAAACAAGCAGCAGATGCCAGAAGGGGTGAAGAGAGCGGGGGCCGGTAATGTTAGCATTAGTTCACTAATGGCGCCGGACGGTGACGTGAGCACATAAATTTTACACGAATTTAAGACGCCGGTGTGTTATGTGGCGCTACTGCTAATTTGAAGTTATGTGGGTTAATGCACCGGTTAAGATGAATAATTAAGGTATATGATATGAGAAATAGGGTTGGTAAAATGCGAGTAATGAGGTGTTTTCCGATATAAGATGACGAAAAATGTTTTAAAATCAGTTTATCACGTAGTTTTCACGGTACATTTTGAGGAACTAATACTTCTTTGTTATAAAAGTTTCATCATTAGGAAAGAACATATTATGTTGTAATTTGGGATTCATTTTATCTAAAGAAATGCTCATATGAGTATACAGGTTTGCCAGACTTTCAGAGTCTCAGATTCAATCACCAAATCTAGTAAACGATGTTCCATATTTTATCTAAACACATTATTGCACTAATCATTTTGTTACCTACTTTATATTCCCATTATAATCTCTACCTTCCATGGGAGCTAAAATCTATATGAGTATCCTTAGGTTCCACTTAATATGTGTCCATGGCCATTTTACAAATAATTAACTGTGAAGGACAAAATATGTAAACTTAAGGAGCTAGATCGCTTGTAGTTTATAATAGTGTTAAAACAAATGATGCCAATAGTTGAAATAAATCCGAGTCGAAAGGAAATAGCTTCCCCACGCGCCGAGTGCACCCTATCTATAAAACAAAGTTATCCTCGCTCGGTGGGGTACTAAAAATTCCTCATAATTGAATGAATCAATTCTATCGCCATTAAATCGAGTTACAGAGCATATTGGATGCACAAATTTATTTAGCTAATAAGAGATCGGGCGTTCCCTGCTTTTGTTGTTCAATAGTTAGATAAGCGATTATACTACATATTGATGTTTTATTTGTTTACGTAACCAATTTTTAGAAAAAACGGTAACTTTATTTACAAGCCTGTATAATTGTAAGTAGGCAGCGAAAAAATTTATACATAAATGTTTTATTGAAGTCATTCAAGTAAATAGGAAGAAACACAAGGCGATGCTAGAGTGGGCGGCGGTAGCGCGCCGTCTCGACAGAAACTTGCACCCGCGCGAACGGAACTCCACAACTTTGCGGCAACAGCTAACATAAATTAATCCTTGACATAAATTTGCCATAACGCGGCAAACTTCTCGCCATGGTAGGCTGCCTTAAGACACTGCTAACGGCCTACTAATTGTTAGGAACAGGATGCCCACTCGGTAACAAACTCGCTAACTTCAACTTAAACAGCGATTTACTTGAGTGAACTTTCCAATTGATTTTATAAATGAAAGATATTTGTTTCTATCATTCTCAATCAAACATAGAATACGGTGATTTGAAAAGCCTAATATTTGAACGTAACTTTACAAATCTAATATTCGTGAACACGAACTTGCAGCATTAGTGACGACTAGTGTTCGGTAAATGGGTGAGGGTTAACATTCGGGTCACGTGCGGGCAGCGAGTGGCTCCAGCCACCTTCGCCGACCAATCACTCGCACTAAACTAATAAGGAGGAAGGAAGCGCCCGCGCACACGCTACATTGGCATCGTGCTAAACTCGCCTCGAGCTACGTTCTCTGGTGGAATCATAAATGAATTTGAATCGCATGTCGATTTATCAAAATGTATTGTTAAAAGAACGAAAAAACATTGACGACAAAAAATATTTAAGAAAAGAAATCCAACGTAGCATATAATTCAATATTGGGATGTTCGTTGACGCACAAGTTGAACCAATTTATCACAGAGAAAAATGAAAACTCAACCCATCCCAGTCCATTAAAAATAGTCGCGCGTAGTCGCATGACCCATAAAACGAGAGAGCGACGTGAAAGGAAATATAACTGGAAAAAAGTACACGCCACCTCGTCAGCCTGTAGCTCCGAGAGCCCAAAAAAGAAAACCAATTTGCCCGCATGAAAAGACTCGATCGAATCGCTCGCCGCCGCCGCCGCTTCCACCGCACGCTGCTTTCGCTACCACTCATTCGTTATTTTCTCTTGGTAATAGAACAAATTACAAAATGTCACTAGCTTTCACGATTATTATGTTTTTATTTTCATGTCACCTGTCGATCGCTTCTAAGTGGGCTTATGAAAATCGCTTTCAGTCTTCAGACGAGCGTCGCTAGAAATTTCCTATTCATGAAGTCAGCGTTGGAATTTCTTTGGCTGTTAGATTTCCCAATAAACGATTTTATTCACGTAATTTATGTTTATTTCATTTGTGGCTCAAACGATGTCGGATCCTGCTTGACATTTCGTTTAATTTTAATGGTTCTCATTTTAGAAACTTATACCAATTAATGTTTTTGTTACTTTAGAAATATTGTAATATTCTTATACCATAAGTGATCAAATGACAGTTTAGCCAGAGCCTTCACAATCTTATATGGAGAAGAGATGCTTTTATAAAAGTATATTAGTAATAAATTTACTTATCGCCTCCATATTCTACCCCATCAAAAAAGAACCGAATACCTCTAAGCATAATAAAACCTGTCTAAATACCTATCTATTTAATGAAAAATTATAGGCACAGGTCTCCGGAGTGTCACGGTGGTCGATTGTGGAACAATATGACGTCATCTATTGTCCACCTCTCACGCCGCGACCCTCGACACATCAATCTTGCCGATATGATTTATACACCGCCGCCGATGCCTTTAAATAAGGTAAAAAATCCGGTCAAGTGACTACACCTCGGGAATAAATGTTTGATGTGATGATGTTCATTTTTTTAAATTGGGACTCTTTGTATATTTTTTACATAGATGACAACTTTGTTTTGGTATTTTTTTTTATTTCACATCTATTTTATAAATGAATAAAGATAGTGTGGCATTGATATTTAATGTAAAATTTAAATAAAATAATAAAGCATACCCAAATAAATAAAGTAAAGCTTTTTGGTTAATTAAGCCTAATACAAAAGCAACTACTATGAAATATATATGGCATAATTAAACAAATTTACTTACATTATTTACAAAATTGATGCCTATAATAGACGTGAGTCTGTGCTATATACAGGCTTCAAAACACTGGGTTATATCAGGGCCAGCATACAATGTTTTTTGGCTGTACTCTTGGCTCAGCATAACCTTTTAAACCTGAAATAATTCATATGCTAATAAACTAAATATAAACTTAAAACAAAATTTATTATTCAAAATACGCCATTAATTTATTAATATTCTATTCTGGCTTGTATAATTTATACAAACTTAAAATTTTAACTGTATCCATTTCTATTGCTGTAAGGTGTTGGCTTAGAATATCACTATTTCCTTCCGCAGGTGTATTAAGATGTCATCTTCATCATAACTTACTCACAATAACTTATATACTGCATTATGTTCCTTTTGTATATTCGATATTTGATAAAAGGATTAACGCATTGATAAATTATAAATTTTGTACCATTAACGAGCATTTTAAAAGTAGACCTTTTTTAAACATATACTCACGGCCATAAATCCCAAAAAGGGGTAGCCAGAGCTTCAAAGCTAGAACACCTCAGCCACTCAGCAAATCAAATCAAAATTCAAATCAGCAAATCAAAATTTGTTTCAATTATAATGTGCAATCGTGAAAATCTTAGAAAATACCTCAGCCACATTTGAAAGTTGATAGGGAAGAAAATGGTAGAAGTAAAGTATCGTTGATGATGGGTCTCCAATCGCATTGCCCAAAAACCACTTAAAGACTTCCGAGGGTAGACAGGGGTATTGACATTCTAAGCCGGCACTACACACCTGAACACATACCATTATTTAAATTTTTAAGCATAAGTAGCTCACCAATATTCTATTATACCAATTGCTTTATTAAAAAAGCACAAAAAAAATCGCTTCGAAGTAAAAGACTACTTACGATGAGGAAAATTAAGAAGATTCCATAGTATAAATTAACCTTAATAAAATTTAAAGGTCATTCAATAAATTATATTAGAACTATAAAATAATGGAAATCAGGGAGTAGTGAGCATCCTTAATAAATGTTAGGGTTACGTAGCCGAGCGGCGAGTGGTAGCGCGGCAGCGGCGCGGGGCGGGCGGATTTGTCGCGAGCCGGAAACGGCAGCGAATTCATTTGGGCGTAATAGGTTTCCTGCTGACAGTCCGGACACAACCCAAACCGACACATCGGGTTATACTATATTATAACAATATAAATACTCATTCAATTTTACGTTTATTACCAAATCAAACTAAACGACAACACTTTACAAGAATGTTAATTCATGTTATAAAACCCTGACTTGCAACTCGAATTTCCATCCCGTAAGCCTCCCAACCTTAACTTCGCGTTGATGGTTTGACAGAAAATCCATTCTTCAAATTCATCTTAATTTCCTACGGTGAACAACTTTGCAGACGAGAGGCTGTTTCATTAAAACTTGTGTGACGTATCATTAAGTCTCGTCGTTTTAATTTTAATTATAAATATTCAAATTTAATACAGAAGAGGGAGAGAAGAAGGAAAGACGTGTGCTATGAATAATTATATTGACACAAATATAAACCACACGAATTGGAATAAATGTTGCCATGTTCAACATTTGTTTACAAATTCGAGGTATGAGAGCCAGAACAAAAGCACCTTTTTACGAAATTAAATCTAACAAAACATAAAAACAACAAAATTTCTGCGATTTACGTTCAAGAGGCCGAGAAATAAAATAACGTGGAGACTGCCGTTGAACGCCCGAGGGCTGTGTGTTTAATTTCGCTAGAATATTTTATATTTTAACCGTAGACCGTAGCCCCGCCATAGCCGCGCGCCCACCGCCCGCCACCGCGCCCGAGGCGTGTCAGCTACGAACCCGTCGTCGTAGCACTCGAACCGTAGCACGTGCTACTACGACATCCCGTAGATAATTTTAACCAACACGTTTTTAAAATAAACATGGTTGATTCTGAAACAAAGATGATTCGAATCAAATAATTTATTGGGTTTTAAAATGACATTGTAATGTAACAATTCACTCGTTTAGGTTACTAAACATCATGTAATATGGAGAATAACAAAACGGACATTTTAAAATTCTAATATGGTATAAATAAATAAAAAATGCATAGTAATTTCATTAAAGCTGAAAAAAGGTATTAGTAATACTTTACGATTTAGCTATATAACCAGGACTAAAAAACTAAATATTTTAGATAAAGCTTCGAGCTCTAAAATATATAAGAATTTGGACGAAAGAACTAGTAAAATATTATATTTTATTTAGGTTAAAAACACACCTATACCTTATTTGGCTTGTATTGAGGTCTAGCAAAATATCACAGTGAACTGTACGGACTACGCAAACAATACCAACATATAAACTGCAAAAAATACGTGTAAAATATGTTGAATGACATATTATATTCCTTATTGTTTGAATAAATTTTAATGGATGAAAATAAAGCACATTAACACGTTGACATTTTTTTTCTATGTATCGTGATAAATAACTAGGTAAACTTGGTTTTTAAAATCACTTTAAAATGGTTTGACTACACGTTATGTATTTGAAGTTTTCATTTTCTCCGCTGTACAGTCAAGATCACAAGTAGCTGTTGCTTCAGGCGCCCGACACATGTAACGCTTATGTAGCCAGTTACCTTTTTCACTTGACTGTACTCACACAACAAGGGTTCATTTTGGAACTGGCTCCTGGCTGTCAAGAAAATTTTATATTTTCAAAGTTGAAAAAACATTGACTTTCAGACGAAACAACACATTCTAACTTTATCACGTTAATATTGGTTAACAATCTGACTTTTACTGGCTATCATAAATTGTATAAGCTCTATTTTCGGCCTGGCATGCAGGTTTATTTTACTAATGTAGGGTCGATTAGGAATAGAAATAGCCTATTTATTCTGCGGGTATCGTAAGATTCAAATTCGTTAGCTCTGGCTACCCCTTCTAGGGATTTATAGCCGTGAGTATATGTATGTATGTATCGTAAGAAACTTGTAATTTTGGGGCTTCAATAGATAGAGCGACGTGGCTGGAAAAAATATATACAGACATATTATACACAGATCAAGTTAGCCCCAAACTAAGTAAGACTTGTATTATGGGATACTAACTCAACGACATATTTAATATTATATAATACACATATAAATAACACCCAAGACTAAGAAACAAACATTTATGCTCATCACATAAATGTTGCCCTCAGCGGGGATCGAACCCGCAACCTCCGGACCGAGAAGCTAGTATTAGCTCTGGCTACCCATCCATGGGATCTATAGCCGTGAGTATATGTACATACGTATACGAGTACATACATATGTATGTATGTATGTATGTACTAACAAAATTATGATAAAATATGATGTATCCTTTTTCTCACTTAGTACATTTACCCGTATGTTTATGAAGTGTGTTTTTGCAGCAATACATCTAATGAAACCGCGGCTTATACATCTATTACACCAAAGATGTATAATTTACTTTAAATTGCCAATTATAATGGTAATTGCTCAATAATAATAAAAATATTTAAAGTAATTTTACTAGATTTAAGTTCATGCAAAGATAAGGGTTATAAAACGGATAATTTATTTATTTATCACTAACAGTGATTGCTATAACACTGCCAATTAAATATATCAAAAGAACTTTTAAATTACCAACATTTATTTCATGTTCAAAGTATTTAAAATTAAGTATGAAAAACAGGAAATTAATCATGGAAACTTTCGACTCGAAAACATCAGCGTTTACAACAAAATTCATCGAGTTAAAGCCAGATATTAATCTCTCGGTGGCATCCGAGCGCTGGATTCGCCATTTTGCGCCTAAATATGATAAACATTCCCCTGAATTTCTTCTTAAGACCCCCTTCCACTGGCACAAAGAGGGGCAAGAAGGAGGTTGGCCCGCCCAAGCTGAGTCTTACGGCCCTGCTTTTAGACTAAGCTCGTTAATTAATTACTGGCAAGTCGGGCTGCACCGTGCTGGCGCTCGTGTGGATTTTAGAAGAGGAACATTACATTCCAGATAGGTTGCTGCTGCGATCATTATAGCGATCTCTGCAAGTGTAACCTCTTATGAGCATTTGCTAATTTAAGCTCATCTGCAATTAAATAACTAGTGAGGCAGTATCATGGGTAGCGTTTCTTTGTTTTCTTTCTTATAAAATGCTAAATAGAAACATATTTCTTAGTGGAACAAGATCACATAAATTATATATTTGAGAGATTTATTTCACCAATTGAAATCTTACTTGAGAAGGTTTCAGGATACTGCATATCTATAAGGTAAAATGAAAAGACAAGAGGAACCCCAAAGACGTAAATCTTGAAATTACTCCAGACTATAATTACAAAATCTTGGCTGAGGCAATACTGCGAATACTTCCTCAGCTCTATAATTAATTGCTACTAAATTCACCCCAATTTGAATCCGGTTGCGAAGTCCAAGAAGAAACTTACGAGGTACATAAGACTTAAGGGCAGGGCTGGCCGGAAGGAGGGTGAAACGTCGGGCTGAGGGCGCAACCCTCCCGCGGGGGAGGGGCGGGGTGGCGGGCGCGCGGGGGAGAGACGCGCGGGGGGAAGGAAGGACGTGAGATTTACTCTAAGTAATTGCAGTAATAAACACGCAAATATATCACAGCAACGTAATGAGAGGAAGCGACGAAAATTACGACGCAAATTGCGTGTGTGAGATAAGGCGATTTTTCTGTGAAACAACTGGAAGAGAGATAATTTGTTACTTGTTCCGTTTTGGTCCTTATTCGTATCATTGAAAACTGGCATGCTCATTTCATTTCACGTAATTTAATTTCATAACAACATTCAAAGTAGCAAGTCACATTATTCAGATGCACAATCCAGGTTTTCCAATTAAAGTTAGAATCATGCCAAAAATGCAAGTATATGTATAACAAACAAAACTTTTAACAATGGCTCAGTGAGTTGTAACAAGTAATGTTTCTGTCCGGAGTCGCTGCGAACGTATTTTACGTTTTGCCTCGCACAACGCTCGACGACTCTTAACTGATACCAACTAACAGTTTGTTGTAACTTACTCCTTCAACTTCGTGCTTGTAAAACTATTTTTGTTTCCTGTCCACCAAGTGGTTTTGACAGAATTCAAAGACGCTTTTCATACTTCATAGTTATAAGAATTATAACTTCCAACAAACACTTTGTTATGATTCATAAATAAAAGATGTTATTAAAGGAAAGAAAAATTTCGACACTGGCGGGGTTCGAACCCGCGACCTTCGGGTATACGCCCCCGTCGCTCTGCCAACTGAGCTACAGTGTCAGTTGGCATCCAGCGCGAAATTTCTCTATCCTTTGTTTCTTTTTTACACATTCAAGTAGTGTTTCCTTTAATAACATCTTTTATTTATGAGTAATAATCCCCACATGAGGAATTCATGTCAAAAAAACATTTAAAAAAAAAAACTTTGTTATGATGTTAAAAAGCGAATTTTATAAATATTAGATGCAACAGTATCAAAACGGGCGTCGTAAGAAGCTCCGCATTAATTATTCGACCGAAACAAGAAAAGGGGCGCCCCATTTCCAATATTTATGTGTTGCCAATGACTATGCGAAAATATCGACTGCTTTTTAACTCATTGAGCCACGCTTTGAGATTAGCAAACGAATTTAATGAAATGTATGTTATTGTAATTATTTAGGATCTAAATAAGTAAAAAATACCGCAATTGACTCCTGTAACTTTCAGGTTTTCAGATTATAGGGTGGTTAGTTACGGTGACCACCGTGACACAGGTAGCAATAAAATTTCAAAATTTGTTGTAACAATTTAATTATACTTAGATATTAGTTTAGGATGTTATTTGATTCAGATTGTCTTTGAAACCTGTTTGAATGAATTTACGATAACGATATTGTTATTTTTTATCGTGAAAGTCATTGAAACAGGTTTTTCCCTTTCGTAGGCATAATGGCACTTTACAAGTTTCACAGATATATATTGTGCGAACTGGATTACTTTTAGTGCTACATTTGGCACACCTTCTGGACGAGCTCCGTATAGGTTTATGCTTATTTTGCTGCATCCGGATCTCAATTGGGACTACTGGCTTGTGTTTTTGTATGGAAGCTGGAGTTGGAGAGCTGCGAGGGGTACTATTAGATGACAAGGCTCTTTTTCGCCCTTTTACAACGGCTGGAGCCAGGATCCCCTGGTACACTCGTCTTCTAAACATTTTCAAGTCCATGGCCTCCAAATCCTGAACTGGCAGAGCTTGCAGATCTTTATACATAATGTACGCATTTATCACAGAACAGTCTAGAAAGTGAAAGAAAATTCTGTGCCACCATTTTTTTGATCTGCGATCAATGCTGTAGTAGCTTTTGAGTTGATCAAAATGGTCCACAAAGTTCATATTTTTGTTGTAATCAATTACAGCTTGAGGGCATGCAACTTCAACTGAGGAGCCATCACGTTCGTGTCTGGACACAAGACCAACATCCCTTGGGTCATGAAAGTTCCATAGAATGTGCACTGACCTTTTGTCTTTCTATTTCATAATGGACACGTTTGTGTTACTGACTCGGTAATCATATTCACCTCGCTTCAGCTGTTTGTCTTCTTTCAATGTAGGTAGATGTTTCCTGGTAGAATTCACAGTTCCACAAGCTAATATAGACTGCTGGTATAGGTCTCGTTGTAACTGATATCCATTGAAATAATTGTCAAAGTATACTTTGTAGTTTTTTCCTTGCAAACCTTCACAGAACTGCCTCACTATTTTGCCACCTAAATCTGTCTGGACTTTATCGCCATCTTTGCCAGCGTACAAATCAAAGTCTAGACAATAGCCAGTAGATGCACATTTCATCCATATTTTATAGCCTCTTTTGATGGGCTTCTTAGGCATGTATTGTTTGAGGGTACTTCTTCCACTGAACTTCACCATGCTTTCGTCCATAGCCACAGTTTCCGAGCATGTGTAATTTTCTTTGAATGTTTGCTTCATGTGATCCAGTAACGGCTTGACTTTATATAATTTATCAAACTGTGGACTACCACGTTGAGGCATCAATGAATTATCATTTAGATGTAGATGATTCAGCAACCAGCCAAAGCGGTTCAATGTCATGAAAGAAGAAATGTAAGGGTCATGCAAATCAGCAGCAGAACTCCAATAGTCTTTATAGCTGGGGGTTTTCTTTATTCCCATGACCAGATTCAAAGCTATAAAAACATCCATCTCTTCTTTGGTCACAGTAGCAAAAGACGCACCTTTTTGAGTGGCATATAAGTTTGTTTGGAAGCAAATGTTCTCCTGCCACTCATTCGTCCAGAACAAACAAAAAAGTTCATGAGGCGAGGGATCTGTCAGCTCTAATATATGCGTTGGTAAGCTGGTGCTTTCACTGAACTCACCTGGATTTGACATGTGGTAACTTTTTTTCCATTTTGGAATGTCATTCTCATTATTCCCGGAAACAGAAGGAACAGAAGCCAATTGAGACAAAGGAACATCGTCTTCTTCTTCAAACTGCAGTGGCGAGTTACATGGACATATTTCCAAAGCAATAATGCGCTCTTCTTCATCATCAGAATCACCTCCATAAAAGCTGTCTCCATCTGGAATATCTTCGAACAACACTGCCTGGATTTCGTTGTCTCTTAGTCTCCTTTGTGCCATCGTAGAACAAGTCGCAGCGCTAGATATAAAACAAAAAGATACGATAAG
The DNA here is from genome assembly GCA_963576735.1 of Bedellia somnulentella. Classification (NCBI taxonomy): domain Eukaryota; kingdom Metazoa; phylum Arthropoda; class Insecta; order Lepidoptera; family Bedelliidae; genus Bedellia; species Bedellia somnulentella. The sequence continues at coordinate 13,914,769 of OY755175.1, read as the reverse complement.
TTTGTACCTAACATAAATCTCTAGTGTCACAGTGGTTAGCAGCACAAACCACCTTAATTTTTTTCATGTAATGGACACAAAATACACTTTACAATAGCAAACTTGTCATCACTAGTTGAACTTTGTAATAATAAATAGACAAATAGAAAACAAAACACTTTACTCACATTTAATTCAATACAACAATTTTTCAAAGTTTCAAATGAGCAGGGTAGAAAAATCGTCAACTGCCGAGTAAAAAAAATTCAAACCCAAAGCATCTAAAACAATGAAGCTCCTTTATCGACTTAGAATAGTCCTTTGCAAAGATAGTAGTTCAAGTGTTTTGTCAAAGATGGCGTTGCTTGAATGTTTTATCAGGCCAAAAGTAGGTGGTTAGCGTTCCTAACCACCATGGCTCAATCAGTTAACGCGAAGAAAAGGCTAAGAAAAGCCTTGTGGAAACAGGGTTCCCTTAATGCATAAACAGCACTGAGTGCCTCACCTGCCTTACCTTTCTTGATTTATTGGGCGGCTTTGTTCGTGGCGCGCTTACAAGCTGCTGTTGTTGCGTTTTTAATTTATTTTCCGGACAGAATTTCCATTGTGATACTTTATAATATATTTGAAGGCTACGAAATACCAATAGATAATTTTTATTTCGCATTTAAATCGTTTTGTTACGTAAAAGGAAGATTTAAAAATGTGAGAGTTAACCTTCTCGTAAGAGAAATAAGTAAAGAGTAACATCATGTTGTTCCCGAGTCTTAGAGACAGAAAGGTAGATTTGCATAGGCGGGCGGGTGACGACGGCGCGGTTAGCATGACAAAGCTGTGGAGAGAGGCTCACGGACAATATTTATGTGCCCCAAAAGCCTCGTTCTCGACCCGCAATGCCATTTGTTTCGCTCGATTGGCTATTTGTGTAGTCACAACGCGAATTTATAAATACAACAGATTTTGTTTTGAATAAGTTATTAGGATTGGGTGAAGTCGATCAACATTCAATTGAAGCAATTGTTTTCAATTTTGAATTGCTCACTAAAGAGCTTAAGATGATATTTTTTATATAGTACAATGAATAAAAGTTGTGGAACAGATGCCACTAAGCATAGGTTCAATAACAAGCAGCATTGTGGAGGTCTTTCGGGGGGCATAGTTAATAATATTACAATAATCATACAAAATCTAACAGGTAAAAGATAAACTAAACCCAGTTTCAATAAAAGCTGTCTCAAACCCACCATACAATTGTAACCACATCATTCAATCTCTTTACCCCATATCCAGAAAACAAAACTGATTTATTCCATTAGTGCAATATTATATGAATACCCAATGAATGTACAAACAAAGTCATGTAGCGAGTTGATCTAGCTACGCGGATGACACGCGAAATGACAGTTTGGTAATCGGGTGATCCTCACCCTTCCCTCATCAGTCATACGAGGCATGTCACTGTCGGCAAAGCGGCCACATTCAAATTGCGGCCCGATGACACCGGGCTTTCTCAACCCCTGCTCAGCCGGACCAATCGTCTTTGTATGCCAAATGACATGTAAATCATGTATTGGGTAGTTTTTATCAATTTATGTTTATTTTTTCTTATATTTTGGTCATTTTTTATAGTGTTATAGTAAGTTTATAGTGTTAAAAATATGATGTTATGTTTATCAAGTTTAAATATCCGCCTAAAACGAGGTAGTTAATGTGACGAAGACAGAGAAAGAAGTGTGAAGAAAGTTAATATGGTAAACGGAGTTGTATAGCCTAGTGATAAGACAGTTAATACGAAAAGGCCGGTATAAAAGGCAATACATAATGCTGTTCTAGTCTCTATACTAAATATGTCAGCGAATTTTGGATGTGGTTGAAAAGTGATGAGAGCAAACTACATGCTCGAAAAAGCAAGCCTTTTTTGAGCATACTGTTCTCTTAAACTGTTTTTTGACATAAGAATGGTTTATTAATATTATTGTTTTCAGAATAAAGAATAAAGCTTTGAAAGGATAACCTTTTTTCTGTTGTAGTAACACACTAATGAGTTAATTTTTAATACTCTAGTGCCGTGTAGTGTCGGCTTAGAATAGCACTACCCCGTTTCTACCGATAGGTGTACGTAAGAGGCGACTAAGGTAAGGGCTTTTAAGGGATTTGTGGGCGATGCGGCTGGAGACCCATCACCAACAACCTTTACTTTACCATCCTTTCCCCACTCAATTTTCCAAATGTGGCTGAGGAATTTCTAATTCCTTAGCTCTGGCTACCCCTTCTAGGGATTTATAGCCGTGAGTATACGTATGTATGTATGTCTAAAGTATTAGTGTGTGATGCTGTACTTATTAGTTATGGTACTTATTTGGTACCCATTTGTTCAATAACTAAGCCAAATTGATGCTATCGTCAAACATACATACATATTCATACATATTCTCACGCCGTTAGTTCCCATTGGGGTAGGCAGAGACTATCGATCGCCACTTTGTACGATCCTGGCAAACCTCTCTGGCTTCGTTTACATCCATCAATCTTTTCATACATGCTCTTTTATTCTTCATACTGCGGACACCTGCCTTTTTGAGCACATTTTCTATTTGATCCAAATGTGTCCTCCGAGGTCGTCCTCTACTAACATTACCTTCCACATTGGCTCTATATTTCTCTTTCACCAATTTACTGTCATCCATCCTCTCTATGTGCCCAAACCATCTCAACATTCCTTTTTCTATCTTTCTTACAATATCATCTTTTACACCACACCTTTCACGAATCACATCATTCCTCACACGATCACATAACCTTACATTACACACTTTTCTGAGGGATCTCATTTCTACTGCATTCACTCTACTTTCATGCTTCTTCTGCCACACCCAACATTCACTGCCATACATAAGCGTAGGAACGAGGACAGCATCATGCACAGCCATTCGGGCCTTTTCAGACACCGACTGACTAGACATTAGACTATCCAGCGCTCCATTTACCGCATTACCCTTTTTCACTCTTCTCTCGATATCTTCATCACACTTTCCATCCCTAGTAAACAAACTTCCCAAATATACAAACTCTTTCACTTGTTCCACTTTCTTACCATTAATCTCAATCACGCATTCGGTCATATTCACCTCTCTCTCAAAAACCATAGTTTTTGTTTTATCCACATTCACCCTCATTCCCTTTTTTTTTCAAAAGACGCACATGCAATATTCATCATCTCTTGCAGCTCTTCCACCGATGATGCAAGTAGCACTTGATCGTCGGCATATAAGAGGCATTTGATGATGAATCCACCCATTATCAATCCATAATCACTTTCACGCAACTCTGTTAAACAGTCATCCATGAACAAATTGAAGAGCCACGGGGAAGCTACACAACCCTGTCGGACACCCCGAGAGATCCCGAACCAGTCAGTATTTTCCCCGTTTACTCTCACACATGCACTGGAATCCTCATAGAGTGATACCAGTGCACGTATAAGTCGACTCCCCAAACCGAACTTGGATAACACCTCCCATAAACACTTTCTTACCACCCTATCATACGCCTTCTCTAAATTAATGAAGGAACAATACACCTTTCGGTTCTTAGCTAAGAACTTTTCGGTGATGCTCCTTAAAGAGAAGATTTGGTCCATACATCCCATTCCCTTTCTAAATCCTGCTTGCACATCCCAAATTTTATCATCCGTTTCATTCATCACTCTTTCAATCAAAACCTTTGCATACAATTTACCGACAATGCTGAGTAGGCTAATTCCACGGTAGTTTCTAGCCTCCTGGTGTGACCCCTTTCCTTTATATAAAGGCACAATCACCGCTTTGCACCAGTCTTGTGGCACTTTGCCACTCGACCAGCATTTTTGGAAAAGGAAGTACAACCAGGAAGCCACCACCCCTTTACCAGCCCTCAGCATTTCAGTGTTTATCCTGTCATACCCTGCCGCTTTCCCTAGTTTCATACTTTTCATTGCTTTCATTATTTCTTCCATACTGATCTCACTGTCACTAAAGTCACCCATAACGTCGTTCCAATCAACATTACTGCTGATTGGCGAAGAAATGGATGAATCCTCTTTTTCAAAGAGTCCCTCAAAATAGTTCTTCCATACTCGTCTCGTCAAACAATATCCAGTCAATAAGCTAAAGTTAAATGATAAAAATATTTATTAAAAATAAAAGTTATTACTTATTTAATTATAAATAAACTTTATTTCGTAACACTTTTCTTAAGGCTAATGCAGAATATATTAGTACATTGTACCAGAGCCGCAGCAGTCATAAGTTGGTGCTAACAAGAATCACTGAGTGATGAATAGGAAACCTTTTCTATATTATTGTATGCAAAAAAAGAATACTCCGAAAGAATGAAAATGTATCATACATACATATACTCACGCCGTTGTATGTATATAAATATTATCATACGATGCATAAATTATTAAAACGTCATTATTCAAGGTACTAATTAAAACCTGTTTAAAATGTAAGAATGCAATAGAAAGACAAGATTCTTTTAGTATCCTTAAGACAATAATTAATACTTTACAAGTAGTGCACTAAAATGTTTTTATTAGTTTGAATATAAAAACAAATAATAAATTAAAATATATATTTCAATGGCTTTTCACTAGGTATTTCGTTTCTATGTCCTAGAGTCATGATTTTGATAAAAATCATTTTCAGTGTATATATTTATTTATGTTATATTATTATATGGTACGTTAAGAGCTTCTTCTTCAATGTTTATCATTAGATAACTCTGGGCTCATAGGTTTGAACATACGACGAGTATGTACCTTGCAATTGAAATCCCGTAGACATAGATTTTCTTCAAGTTAGTATTTTGATTACACATAAGTGATGTAACGAATATTGGCTTTCTCATTCACATTCGCGCTTATTCGAATATTTTTGTATTCTAGTGGTTTAGTTTACGTCATTAGTAGACTCATTCAAGCGGATGAGACTTAGATCGGATAGTTGGGACTCAACTAAGCCTTTTTCTTGTTCAAACTCCGATCACTTGCCTTTTACAGTACATTCCCTACTTGATCTTTATAGGCTCTAACTAAATTTTAACCATTCCATTTTCTATCTTTATAACAAAATCTCGTGTCACCATAGTAAAACACTTTTATTCATCAAATCAAAGAGCACCATTATTTTTAAAATGATTAATAATTAAATAAAACATGATCTGAATATCCATAAGAAACATGAAACTAATTAAAAGCAATCAACACACAACGCCTGAATGCCGCATAAAGGAAAGCTTTAAAAGTGATGTAAACGCACTTCTCGAGTGTAAACACAGCACATACTCGTTGGAATTCATCATGGAAACGATTCGGAAGCGGCGTAATAAACATTCATTGCAAATTAAATAAAACTACCGCCGTGTTTGTCATCGCGGAATCACTAAATGAATAAAATAGCGGCATGTCCTTCGAAAATTTACGCGAAATATAAATTTGCGGGAACCGTATTCGAGATACGGGGACTCGATAAATAAAAAATGTATATACAATATGAACAGTGTAGGCAACACGAAAGCCGTGAATGGCACTTATGAAAAATGGACTCGTCGCTCTTCCAGAGAAACGATCATTCAAACGGGCGTTGTCTGTTTGCGTTCTGCTCATTTCGGCCCGATGTATATTTTTTTCGGTAATGTCATTCGCAGAGTTCAGGTGCAGGACACGTGATTTCGGACAAAGAAAACAAATATTAATAACTGGCGTTTTTTAATATTCTTCCTTGGGGCGACCGCTCATTGTTGTCGATATGATTCGTAAATGATTTGCCTATGATACAGCGTTTTGCAGCGTTCTACCTTGCTCGCGGGGCCATTGTTAAAAACTGGGCGGAGAACCGTTAACGCAGCTAAATTTCGCACTTTGTCGTATTTATTTATTACCTAATGGACAGGTTAGTTGTCGAAGCAATAAAATGATGAAGCATTTAGCATAGAAATACCTTTACGAGTAATTTATTTTCCAAAAGGCTTGTGTCGTAAGCAATTTTAAACGTAACAAAATGTTTTGCCAAAGTAGTCTATCCCCAGCATCTCTAGTCCGATGTCGGCAGTAGCAATTTTTCCTAATTAAAATAATGCCTTCTCTTTATTCTTTCTTCCCCCATTCATTAACCAAATGTGCTGTAGATAAACGTTGTTTGCCAGAGAGAACCATTCCCGGCCCTCTCGACTAACAAATATGCTGGTTTGTTCGACGATTTACCTTAAAATGAGGGAATTTTAATGTCTTATTCCAAAAAATGTTTCCCGCATTTTTTCGTTTGCAAATAACAAGGTGAACGTAAACGTTTTGCAGATAACATGTACGTTTCGTATTGTGGTGGAAAATATGATGTTTTTGGTTTGAATAATATTAAACCCTTTTCCGGAAAAGTGCATAATTTCGCCACTAATGAGAAGAGAGTTGTGCTCTTATAATTAGGAGTGCGGAGTGAGTAAGACGCCTACTAATGGAAGCCGGCGCGGTGCGGCGGTGCAGCGGCGTGGAGCGGAGTCAGGAGCCGAGGAGTGCCAAGTGGCGACGCTCACCTAATGAAGAGGTTCGCTTTGACACGCGTATTCGTTAGCGCAGACCACTTCACTGGTTTCAAAGAGTTACGTTCAGATGACAATTTCCACGAATTTACCACTTAAATAGACCGCAATGCGCTCCTCGACGATAACGACATTATTTGAGATCCAATAACACGTTTAGAAGAATATTTCTGCTGCTTCTTTTTAGAGGGCATTTCTGGTTTATTTTCTTTTCGTTATAAAAGTCTAATATTTAATTACGTCCATTTCTGGGACACAATGGAGCGAGTAATCACGGTACGAACTCCGTATACAATGAGGCTGGCAGGGTTGTCACTTCTTAACATGTTAAACAAGTATTTTTTTTACTAAGCAACATAATTCGCCGTGTAGTGTCGGCTTAGAATATCACTACCCCGTTTCTACCGATGGGTGTACGTAAAAAGCGACTGACAGGTTAAGGGATTTTTGGGCGATGCGGTTGGAGACCCATCACCAACAACCTTTACTTTACAATATTGTGTTTTTGTATATTTCTTAAACTCTCATGGATTAGAAGAATAGTAGACTTCTTTCAGATCAATCTGACCATTGCTTGATAGCCTCTGCGTCTCTGTGGATTAAGATATGTTTTATACACCACAATTTATATGATATATGAAGTTTATACAAGAATAAGTAGTGTAGTTTAATTAAAAATTTGCTGTAACTACGAATACATGTGTATTAAAAACCTTAAATCTAGTTATACTGATATTAATAACTTTCTTCGCTTAATTAACCGATCTCGGTGGTCAGCTGCCGAACAGTCTACTGCTCGATAATGACTCGTGTTGAGTCGAAACGCGTCGCGTGCATTGCCTGCTTTTCGATTTCTTGTAAGTGGTGGGGCGGGCGGTGCACAGTGCATGTTGCATGAAGACTGCAGGTATTTAACGGAATTAAGCGAAGAAACTTATTAATATTAGTATTGCTATGGATTTCCGCAAAGTAACGCCTGATTCCATCCAATATCTTAAATCTAGTCTTCGAAACAATGATTGCGGTAGTTTAAAAATCTTCCCTTCTCAGCCAAAAATATATAACAGGGTAGCGTTTAGAATAAATTTAAAAACAGAAAAAGTAAATAATTGATTTTGAAGATAGATGTTAGATCTGCTGTCAATTTGTTAGAATGTTTTTTATTAATTTATTAACTTTAATAATTAAATAATATCCAAACTTTCATGTAAGGTAAGGTCTACGAAACATTTATTGTTCCTTGTTATTAAGAGTAATCTGTGTAGAGTTGTGTGTTTGTGATGTGTTTGAGTTACTCATAACAGATCGTATATCTCGTCATGAACCATATACCATAATAAACAATATACCTAATTAAAACTTACCAAAACCAAACCATAAAAGCTAATTCAGTAGGTGGCAACCCTACCGCTGCCACCCGCAGGTCACATAATCCAACTATTGAATTTCCTCGCGGCAGGATTGTCGCGTCTTACGTTTTTTATCTCTAAACCACTCGGTTATCCCGTACAAGCGTTTATTGCTAACCGTCCGCTTTAATGATTTCTCTGCCTTGTTAATTAAGTGCGAAAATAACAAACATTTATACGAGTTTTATTAGGTTTACTTTTACTTGGTGATTATTGGAAAATATAAAGATTAAGAAATATCAATAATGTTACAAATTACATTTTTTTCTGAATAGACGTGGACTCGCATACTCATATGTACCATTTATTAAAATAGTCCAATTTTCGTTTATGATACTAAACATTTAGAGCAGGGTATTTGTTTATTATTGGTTTTGTATTTAGCCGTGTAGTGCCGGCTTAGAATGTCGCTACCCCTTTCTACCCACGGGTGTCGTAAGAGGCGACTAAGGTTATTGGGGCTTTTTATTGGATTTTTGGGCGATGCGGTTGGAGGTTGGAGACCCATCACCAAAAACCTTTATTTTTACCATCTTGTCCCCACTCAATTTCCAAAAGTGGCTGAGGAATTTATAATTTCCTAGCTCTGGCTACCCCTTCTAGGGAAATATAGCCGTGAGTATATGTATGTATGTATTTTGCCGTGAAATTTATATTTTGAATGCGTTTTGTAAATTCATCTGTTAACCTGGTAGAATCCATAAGACATTTAGCCAAAATTAAACAATAAAAAAAGGTTTCAAATGATATCGTCTTACGACAATTCAGTTTTAGTTTAATTTGCATTAAAAAACAGATAAAAACAAGGATCCATTGAAATAGAGGTGAGGAAGCACATAAAGGAGTAGAAGGCACTGTCAGTCAGTACTTGGAAGGGAGTGGAGCGGACAGTGATGAGTATTAATTAGAAGGGTTGGTGGGCGGAGGTATTTCATTAAATCTTCGCACTTTTTTCTCATTTTCAGGCGACAAACGAGCGCTGCGGAGCGGAAGTTTCACTTGAGTGCGGATCTTTTAATTCATTTTGTTTGTCTTTTTATCCACTCATTACAAACGTTGGTATTTAGACTTTTATGGCATCTATATAATCTAATTCACAAATTAATGCGTTGTTACAAACTTATTGTACATACATTTTTTATTTATAAAAACGATATGCTACTTGATATATTCGTGAAAAGTGTGGTGTGAAAGATGATATTGTAAGAAAGATAGAAAAAGGAATGTTGAGATGGTTTGGGCACATAGAGAGGATGGATGATAGAAAATTGGTAAAAGGGATCTATAGAGCTAGTGTGGATGGTAATGTTAGTAGAGGACGACCACTGAGAACACACTTGGACCAAATTGAGAGTGTGCTCAAAAAGGCTGGCGTCCGAAGTATGAAGAATAAAAGAGCATGTATGAAAAGATTGATGGATGTAAACGAAGCTATAGAGGTTTGTCAGGATCGTACGAAGTGGCGATCAATAGTCTCTGCCTACCCCAATGGGAACTAATGGCCTGAGTATATGTATGTATCTATGCTTCTTGAAAACATAATGTAAAAACGACTTTAAATTGTTATCTCCAAATCGCGGAATAAACAAACGCATTGCACTTTGTTAACAAGGTGCTAAGCAGTGAATTTATGTAAACTGTTCTCAGCTAGTAGCCCCGTTATCTGAGATTAAAATCTGGCTAGAGCTCGGGGTGAAACGGTAGGCGCCAACAATCACTCCCTGAGGAGGTCGCAGTATTTGCGGGAGCTTATCACGCGCCGAGCTCACATCTGCATATTCATTAGGAGATCAATCAAAACATTGTTTTGCTCCTCGTGTCTCCGCTACTCAAATGAGCCTCATATTCCCACAATGCATTGTAATCCAGACATTTATTAGCCGTTTCTTAAACCGTACCATTCATAATGCATATTCAATGAGCCTGCTATCATTTCTAACTCGATCAATGAATTGTCAATGGTTATAATAAAGAAAAGAGATTCTAAATAAGAAGTGTATCCCGGTGAGCCACCCACACGCATTCCGCGGAGCATTTTTGTTTCACCCACTGTGTCTGCCATTCATGGAATTCCATCATTGATTGTTTTAAGTCGGTGTGCAGACTCGGTGACGCCGAGATCAAAGCGTTTGAAATGAAGCGAGAACTCGGCTGTTCCTAATGCATTGTGTTGGTAAAATCGCGTTCGCCAGGGTGCTGCGGACCTCTATCAATCAGGGGTAGGGACCCCCGCGGTTCGTTTCCGACCAGGTGTGTGGGTGGAATTCGCGGCAAAGCTGCCGTGCAAAAAATGCTCGTGTATTGTTCTGTTCTACGAAGTGCGCTCGCGCCGCTCCAAGTACTGACGATCTTGCATTCAGGTAGACGTGACGGTGTATCTACACTACTCCATTAAACACATTGCTGTTATTATTATTCTACATTTATATACGTTTTAATAACTTTTATTTACTGTTTTCTAATACTGAATCATTTTATCTCAACATATAGTTATGTATGATACATCAAATTAAAAAAAAACTATGCAAAACAATAAGACCAAAACTTATATTTACTCTAAAATTAAACAAATAATATGATGTCAACCTCTAAGAAAGAATGCATATTTCTTTCAGCCAGTACACAAACTCACAAAAATAAAACCCTTATTAACTGTTTGTTCGAGTTCCATATTTTTCTACTTTCTTTCTTTTTAAGGTATTAAGCCCGTATTATATATATTATATGATGGGACATTTATTTGCACTTGTAACCATTAAGTAGAACAATTATACAATTTAAAATTATAAGTAACGGAGCTCCGATAGATGTACCAAACAATGGGCTTCAGGTATACAATTCATCTCCTTTTATATCAATGCTGACTCTAGTAACATTGTTTTCAGCCGCATTACTCATGTAGAACACACAGTACACAAATTTTAAAAAACAATGCTGTTAATATTGTCCCACATACGGCTTGTTTTGTTTTTTATAAGAGTTAAAAAACTAAAGAATAAATAGCAAATACGACTAGTGTATTCAATTTATTCTCAAGTTATTTTGTTATATCACAGTTGGAGACAATCTTGGCGGAATCAAAATGAAGTACTCCTTTTATTACATGAGGTACAGGTTTCAGTACTAATCATATTTTGAGTTTTGAAGTAAGTATTTTAGTTCCTTCTTTCGGTTTATTTTGTAAAATGTTGTTATGCATGGCACAAATACAAATAGCCTAGTATTGCCATGAGTGTATGTAACTATTTTTAAGGAAATTGGGTGTTGGGTTTAAGGGTGTACATGTGGATTAAATTAGTATAACGATACTTTATTTCTACCATCTTCTCCCCAACAACTTCCAAATGTGGCTCAGGAGTTTCTAGCTGTGAAGCTCTGGCTACCCGTTTTTGGAATTTATGGCTGTGAGTATACGTGTGTATGTATGTATTAAGTTAATATAGATAATAATAAAGTAAGACTTACACTAAGTAATTAGAAGGTTTTGTTCACGAAAACCTCATTTGGAGATTATTTGTAATACCATGATTTCCACTGCTGTCGAAATTTTTCTTTTCTTTATTTATTACTTACACTCAGTAGTTCAAAATCTAGTATTCATATGCCAATTTGTGGTGGAAAAGATAAACATACGAATCAAAATTATAACCCTCCTTGTTCCTTTGCCGTAGTCAGGTACTATAAATCCAATTTATATATATATATATAGATATATTGTAGCTTTCCTGGTACTTTATTTTGTAAATTTATTTTATTTGTACGTTTGTTTCAGTTAGTCTGAAATACATTAAAATTGGAATGTTTAAAATCATTACACTAATTATTTCGAGTACGTAATTAACTGTTCTATAGTTGTATGGGTACCTCCCGTAGCGAGCAGTATTTTGTCTGATTTATATGAATGAAGTGCCATTGAGTGATTGTCTTTCTATCAATTATACTCTAAAACTGCCCTTTCTTTGCCGAAATGTGGCAAATTTAGATTTCCAATTGGAGTTATTGACTTAAATAATATTTTTTTATTCTAATCTCAAGAACTTGAAGACGCTGTCCAGATGACATATAATGCGTATTATCAATAAGTAGTATGCGATTCGGGTTAAGAAAATTATACCATTTAAGAGCGTAGTTGTTAGTTACTGAAGATCCATATAAACTTTATTATTCCAAACATAGCTCGAGAAACACTAGATTTATAATTCTGCACTATGTACGAGTAGTGCAGAATCGATTCTTACGATTTTTAAAAAATTTTTTGTGTATCTACATAGGTCACAAAAATATTTTTACGATCCGTATTATTTAATGATTTATGTATGATTTATGTATGTATGTATTTATGACCAACAAACGATTCGAGACCTTTTAGGGTACGGAGCTTTTAAGTGAAAGCCCGGGTATGTGGCTGGAGTAATGGTAATGGACCATCGATAATTTATTTTTAACATCCAAAAGTGGTTGGTTGGCTAAAAATATATTTCGAAGGTCTGACTTATAGTTATGTGTACAGGTAAATAAAAGAAAACTTCATCGAACAACTTAAAAGTTTTTGCAAGGAAGCTAAATCATGAATTTGCTGGCCACGCCAATGATGTCGCTCATAAAATGACAACCCCAACAGGTGTTACTTAGAAATCTGTCAAAGACATAAAGTTAGCTTATAAGGATTCCTTAAATCAAAGATATATAGAAGTAGTACAATAGGATTTTCGGACTCCTTTGTTGTCGGTTTTATCTTTGGCCACGTGGGACAGGTGAGCTATGCGCACGCGCGCAGCTGCTATCACAAAAACTACTATTTTCTTTGCGCAAGATTTTTAATCGATTTTTTCTTCGCGTTCTGATGATGACAGTTCTCAAAATATTTTCGCGCGATCTCCCGCCGCTCGGCAGCTGGTTCTAATGTTTCACACTTTATTTATTGCTGGCCACATATAATTTTAGGGGAGCCGCACTAAATCAAAAGCGGAATTCAAAAATAATAGAGATGTGTTTTCGCATTTAATGTATGTCTCAACGGTCTGCAGATTTTAATTTTTAGTAACGTTTTAAAAGAATTGCTAACTGTATCATTTAAGGAATAATATAAAAAATAAAAAAAAACTCGATTCCTCTAAAACCACAACTTAAAAATCCAGCAAAAAAACATTGTTTCTTTCGTCTTCGTAGAACATCAGCCCGTCCGAATGAGTATATACCAAAATTTCTATGAATATTCATATCTATACATAATTATAATCTTTTTTTATATTTATGAATTGAAATTCGACAATTTTAATTGCAGGCCTATTTTGCTCTAGAACATAATTCTTTACAATATTTTTTTTACGCCTTACATTTGAACAATCAATAAACGAATAGCTATTTTTTACAATTTTCAAACGTATTTAGGCAGAAGAAGTATATGTTATGTTATATTGATTGAGTATCTTGGCTCAACTTCCAAAAGTGACTGAGGAATTTCTAATTCTGAATCTCTGGCTACCCCTTTTAAAGATTCAAAGCCGTGAGTATATTAATGTCTGTATAAAATTGTAAAGAATGTACTAAATGATAAAACCATCTCCAATCTTCAGGGTCTTCATCGCAATAAGAGAGAAATAAGTTTTTCAAGCATGTGTGATCAAATGAGATTTTTATTTAACATGTACGGAATCGAGGTAAAAAGCAAGAATATTTTATAGAATTGACTGTCATAATATAGTTATTTTCAACCGTATTCTGGACTTCAAAACAGACACAGCGATGTAGGCCAAATTCGTGTCGTAAAACTATGTCAAAACAAGCGTTTGAGGCTGTAGTCTTTTCCACGGAGCTACTAAAGTAGTTTACCAGGTGCGCAATAGTGCAAAGCAAACTTTATCACAAATGTACATAGTTGAGATTGTAAAGTTTATATTTATTTATTTACAGAACAATGAAAATAATGAAGTTTATGTCAAATCTGTCAATTAAATTTCACGTACAAAAATCAGATAGGGGCGAGATTGTGAAAAAAAAATAGCTTACAATTTAAACTCAGTCAGTTGTAATACAAATTAACTATAAACTATTACCCAAATTTGATATTCAGAAAAATATAACCAGAAAACATTATTTTTTTCAAATTCCGATTCGAAAACTTTCCAACAACACCTTGCATTGAGCATTGAGGGTGCTCTGTAACCGTATTAGAATGGAGCACGCGTTCTGAATATCAGACTCCTATTGCTCCATCAGATCTCATAAAAGGTACAAAGAGAGCCACTACAAAACGATTACCTGACTTCGCGTTTTACTACCTCTATTCAACGTAATAATGTTATATAAAAGCACTATATTGGTAATCCTTGCAAACAAAGTGGGAGGATGGTTAGAAACCCATAATGTTTTGTGATAAATCTGTTCACCAAACATTATTCTTAATTTGTTCTGGCAAATAAATGATTATTCTATTCACTTATTTCATATTTTAATATTCAAACGATTTAGGATAGTACTGGTACTGATAGTACTGATAATTGTAAGATTATATCGTTTCGATGTAACAAAAGTCTTCAACTGTTGGCTCAAATTTACTTTAGATTTAGGCTCTGTTTTTTTTTTCAAATAATTTTTATAACCGTTGATTCAATCAAAATTTTACGTTTGATCCCTAAAAGTGTAGCTAGTAAGTACTGGTTATCATTTTATTTTCTTCACTTCTTTAACCCCGCTATCTTTTCAAATACTATATATACTATTAAGTCCTAGAAAATCGTCATAAACTGTACTGTAATATTATATTTTCAAATCATATTTCTTATATTTCATTTTACGGCTCATTAAAAGCATAACAAGGTGAATATATTAACTAAATACTAAAGAGCCTAGTTAGATACGATCCAAATAACTATCTGCGTGTAAGTATTTCAAATCAATTCTAGCAAAATCATTTTGCGTTCAATACGTGAGCAAACTAGTACTTAGCACTGCATGCGCAAATTTATATCTTATGTCTAGTGCACTAAGAGCCATATAAGTGAACTAAATTGTGTGGCTCTCTTGGACAATAGGTAAACCTTCAATACAGCATTGCCGTGAGTACCGTGACACGCTCCAATCAATTCAGACCGAAATTGTGTGACTAATTTGATTTTCACTGGAAGACTTCTTATAGTATCAAAAATTAAATAACAACTCAATAATAGTTCGATGCAATTTTGGATCGTTTTGCAGATAAATTGTTAAATTAGTCCTAAATAGAATAGGAATAGCTATCAGAATCTCATTAGAAGAGCGGTATGTGGTATGGTAGCGTTACAATGTGTGCTAGGAGCGCCGGGCTAGCATGGATCGAATTGCCGAAATCGTTAAAAGCCGAATGCCCACAGTCTCCGTGACATATTGGTATGTGACTCCATTTATCCGCGGCGGAATCCGCACTCGACGCTTCCTATTGGAATCCGGGGTGACGACGCATATTGAAATTGCGGTTCTATTTTTGATATTACCTATTGATAGATAATTCCGTGACACTCCAATATTTGGGGTATCCTGCCTCTGACGTACACTTTTTTGGCAGATATTTCGATGTAACAAAAAATATTTTCCGATTTCCGTGCCTAAAGCTAAAAGCTGAAATAAAATTAAAATCATGCTCCACAAGTCAAAGCGTCCCTATAGACCCTTTCATAATGCAAAATCACATTTTTGACAAGCGTTCCGTGAAAATTAATCGAGTGTCATCGGACAAACTGATGCAGTATATAAAAATGTTAGCATTTATTGGAGTCCCTTGGGCTTGGGCAGTGAGGGCTGAAAGGTCAGTGACGGCCGCGGCCACCGTGAAATACCACGCCCTCGGGCTTCGATGACCATCCGCTTTCGTCAACATTTTATAATACTAACATAATTCTATCATTACGTTTCCTTCCGTTTCATTAGTGAAAGGGGTTAATTAGTCTAAGGGCCTTTACAATTAATTTAAATAAAATATTTGTGTCATTTTTTTACAATATGTTTAACTGCATCTTAATGTGTCGTAGGAATACACAAATAAGAATCTGCTAAATAAGAAATATTTTAGCCAAGAATAAAGATATCATTTACAAAATACTTTTTATAAACTATATTTTTTCTTCAAAATCAATTCAGATTACAACATAAAGAAATATTAAT
Organism: Bedellia somnulentella; assembly: GCA_963576735.1. Lineage (NCBI taxonomy): Eukaryota > Metazoa > Arthropoda > Insecta > Lepidoptera > Bedelliidae > Bedellia > Bedellia somnulentella. The sequence goes on along the minus strand of OY755175.1, from coordinate 13,898,666 downwards.
TTAATTAAATTTATATCATTAAATAATTATACCTAAATAATGAAAGAAAAAACACAAGACAAAATTCGCTATTTTTATCTTCATCACATTGTATTACATTACGTGTTGTAATAAGAGTATTTCAAGGATCGTGGCCGGTGTAGAGGAAAATCTCCACCTACACAAAATACGCCATAGTCATACGCATTATCAAAATATAAACTAGTGCACGATTCAACGAACCATTACATTTGATTAACGACATATTGTAATTAAAGGGAGCGGCAGCATCCTCGCAGATAGTTCCCTGGCACAATTTATACTTATCTGACATGAAATATTGTAATTAATCTAACCACGACTGTTTTATAAACCAATCGTGAGAAATACACACTTGCCAGTAGTGAGGCGAGGGAGTGCAAAAAATATGTAAGTTCAACCGATTATTTTAGAAGTAATCTATGAGCCATCCATCATGCACGTCGGCTTAATGTTAGGATGCATCACATTAATGCTTTGTGAGCGGAAGATAGATCTATTGACGTTTCTATTTATGCTATTTTTTAAAAAGTATATTCGGTAATACCTTTACATGTTTACTTACATCCTAGATAACACAGAAACAGAAATGATTACATTATAAGACTACTTTGTAATTTATCATTTCCGTGTCTGCTAGATCAAGGATCTAAATAAATTACCATCGCATATGGACATATGTATCATTTTCCACATATATCTTCGGAAGAGATGGTATATATCTAAATAACTTCTCATATTTACTTAACAACAAATACATACATGCCTCTTATCATTGAATGACTTTTGATTTTGAGAATTAGAAAAAGAGAACGTTAAATTTTGATTGCATTAATAATTTCTTCTTCAGCTGAAACCATGCAGGTAGTTGCCTTATTTTGTATTAATTAGCATAGTTAACCAAACAACACTAATAACGGTCACTGACCCGAGGCGCAAACACGATACCCAGAATTCGTTACGCAAATCTGCAAACTCAACTATTCCGGGCCGCCGACTCCATAACAATATCTGACACTAATAGAAGCCCCGATGCATCGTCCTTTCAATTCCGTACAATATTGTCTACTCTAATTGGCATTAAAATTCGTTGAAAGAATTGTGGGCAACCCCAAAACAAGTGCTTATCTACACATCAGCGGGCTAAGCCTTGCACCGGCGGCGATGGCGGCCCTCGATTCGGGGCTAATGAATGTAATAGATGGCCCCCAGGTATAGGTGGGCAATGCACCACAACAGCATCAAGCTTTTAATTACCCTAATTCACTATCTCTGAGCAAATACCGTTGTTCTGATATTTGATATCGTATGATGAGAATAGTTTTATTTGGTTGATCGTCTGTAATTGACTATACATTTTTTTTATATTTGTGGACGTTCAGATTTAATACGACTAAAAAATTATCTAACATTTTTCTATTAACAAAACATCACTGACATTATTGGATAATTTGTGAAAAATATAATATCAGAATGCGAATAGATAACGATGAAAAAAGCAAGAAACGCATATAAAAGGGCATTTATAAATAGATTAATGAATGTAAATGAAGCCAAAGAAAATTTTAAGGATCGTTTAAAGCGGCGATCTATAGTCTCTGCTTACTCCAATGAGAGGAGTATATGTATAAATGTATGCAAAAATCAAAATCTTTTTTTTAAAGAAGTTGTTTTATAAATTGATCTTTTTAGTGGTTCAAATTAAACCATTTATCAATTCGAAGGCGTGCGAACGTTTTTCGAGTTAATCAATGAATACAAATAGGTATACCCGTAAGTACATCGTACAACTCGAACTTTTTCCTATTGTAATGTGAGTAATATTTAAGGGTATTTCGTGTTTCTTACTTACTTACTTACTTATACTCACGCCCATTATTCCCATTGGGGTATGCATAGACTATCGATCGCCACTTAGTACGATCTTGACAAACCTCTCTTGCTTCCCTTACATTCATTATTCTTCTCATACATGCTCTATTATTCTTTTTTCGTGTTTCGTAAACATTTTACAAAATAACATAACATTTAAAACAGTTGGTTAACCTAAACTACATACATTACATGTATTACTTTAATAATCTCACTATGCCATATAAATCATAAAAAAATGTATAACCAAATAGCGTTATCACAGTAATCAATACTTGTTCATACTGACTGAGATTATAGACAGGGGCATATTCTGATTATAGATAATTATAGGTGGGGGAGCGTCGGGCCCTGATGAGCGATTTTGGTATTATTTTCGCTTTATTTGGGTATTTATTGCGCTTGAGTGACGATGCAGATATTATGCTCTTTGCGTACGGAGCGTCCCTCGAGTGATCGCGCTCTTTTGTTATTGCCTACAAACGTTTTAGGGATTCATTTTTAATATTTACCTCTGTTTTTTAATATAATGATGTTTTGTTATATTAAATTGGTATTTATGGTATGGGATTAATTTTCGGAGAAGGAATAAGTGACGTGAATGTACAGAAGACGTTTTTATATGACAAAGTTTAGGTTGTTCAATTGTGTTAACATTTTAAGAATACTTAATAACAAAATCTTGGCTTAGCTTACAAAAACACTATTCTTTCTCATTCCTTATGTGTCCTATAAGCTTAATTAGGAACTTTCAAAGTTTTTAAGAGTCAAATTGGTGATCAAGTTTAAATCACATTATCACCACTTTAGGACCATTATGACTTACATACATATACTCACGGCCATAAATTCCAAAACGGGGTAGCCAGAGCTTTGGAGCTAGTTATGTCGTTATGACACATTATGAAATATACTAAAGTAGGTGAGGCGCTCAATTAAATTATATAAAAATTTTAGCTGTGTAGTTTCGACTTAGAACTTACCCACTTCTTCACATAAGTGTCGTAAGAGGCTACCAAAGGCTTTTGGGGCTTTTTAAGTGATTGTTTGACGATCTGGCTGGAGACGCATTGCGAACCATTTTTCATTTTACAATGATTCCTGAATACATACATACATATTCTCACGCCGTTAGTTCCCATTGGGGTAGGCAGAGACTATCGATCGCCACTTTGTACGATCCTGGCAAACCTCTTTAGCTTCATTCACATCCATCAATCTTTTCATACATGCTCTTTTATCCTTCGTACTACGGACGCCTGCCTTTTTGAGTACATTTTCTCTTTGATCCAAATGTGTCCTCCGAGGTCGTCCTCTACTAACATTACCTTCCACATTGGCTCTATAGATCTCTTTTACTAATTTACTGTCATCCATCCTCTCTATATGCCCAAACCATCTCAACATTCCTATTTCTATCTTTCTATTCCTGAATCGACTTTCAAATGTAGCTGAAGACTTCATGACAATTTTTTTTTAGTATAAGGTATTAAAAATAAGGGTGAGACCAAACCCCGTAAGGAAACTAAGGCAAAGAGGCTAAGTTTGTACTTGTAGTAACACCAGGTGACCATGTCAAGTGATGTTATTTATTTATTTGAACACTTTATTGCATACAAATACAATGTTTTTATATAGGTACAGTTCATTAGGACTAAGTAAACATAGGCGGACTTATCGCCTTAACGCGATTTCTTCCAGTCAACCTTTTTATGAAATTATGATGTTAAGAAATATTAGCACCTCTGCCATCCCTTCGGGAATATACGGCGTGGAAATTTGAGTCTTAAGTATTTAAAATAACTATTGAAAGTTTTATCAATCCTAATGAATAGAAGAAATGTAAAACGACATTAATTCAATTATGTCCGAGAAACAACTATCTGAATCTTATTTAATTTAAACTTCTACCATTTTCCGTCTTGTTCTTGTTTGCATTATTTTGTCAGTTAATTTGACTGTGTGCGATTACCATAGATAAGTATCCGATTAGTTGTTTTTTCATCCCCCTGCTGTCTACCCTAGCACAGCCTTTGTACTGCCATTTCACTATCTCGTCGAAACATCAGTACGTATTTTCGGTTCTTATTACCTTTGGAGAGACGAACGGTAACCGCTCTTCTGATTTTGTGTGTTTAGATTAGAATGCGGATGATTTTTCAGGGTAAAGTTCAACCATACTTCAATTTGATTTATTTGTATTTTAGCGTCGTTAATCTATAACATATATCGACAGCTATAAATTCCTAAAAGGGGCAGCCAGAGCTGAAAAATACGAAATTCCTCAGCCACTTGTAAGAACAGTGGGGAAATGATAGTAAAATAAAGGTTGTTGGTGATGGGTCTCCAACCGCATCCCCCAAAAATCCCTTAAAAGCCCCAATACCCTTAGTCGCCAATTACGTACACGCACGGGTAGAAATGGGTTAGTGCTATTCTGAGCCGACACTACACAGCAAGGCACTTCACAGCAACGCAGCACTGGAGTATTAATATGTATTATTCTGAAACTCTTGTTACCTCTTGTTGTATGTGGTTGAATGTAATGAAATAAAGCAACAAGGAGAACAACTGTACGCATATATATTTTCACGAAAACCTAACTCAGTGGTGACAATAAACAAAACGAAGTCGTGATTTTAAATGAATAACGTAAAAGATAACTGTTGCCAGTGTTTTTAAGGACTAAATCTTTATTTTTATATTCTCAGCCAAGCATGTACCAGATGTACAAAACTTTCGAGCGCTAAGGAATAATTTTTACTTGTTAATACTTTGGACACCAGGTAACGATGCGCGTGATGATCAGAAGTATTAGTACCTCTGCCAACCCCTTCGTGAACGCCTGAGTCTTGAGAATAATTAATTGGAGTAATAAGAAGTGAAGAACACATACCATGTATTCAAGGATTTATCAAAGTAAGGAAACTGAGAGAAGTTGGTGAGGATCGTTCAAAATGATAATAAATAGTTCCTATACCTACCACATACAATAATGAGCACTTGTTAATCTGGACGAAACGTAAAAAATAAGGCTAACACGGCATCCATAACAACAGTAAATAGAATAAAGTACGTCATTTGCACTAATCTTGGTACTGAAATGCTAATATTAAATGGTCAGTTCTCGCTGGGTGGATTACTATGCTACAAAATATTTAAATATAATAATGAATGTAATGAAAGTCCGCGATCATATAACCGCCAACCACGCTTGACCCCGACCTTTAGTCGATTAAACATCGCTACTCTTCCTCGAATTTCATATTTATAAACGTGGATTACGCAAAAATGCCAGTATAATGGATCACCTACAAGGATTTAGGCCGGACAGGGTCTGGGAGGGGGGTGTTTTGGACTAAGGGGGTGGGAAGGGAAATTTCCGAGGCGGGGAGGGGGGTAAGGGTCTGATCACTGGACTCATCCATCATGCGGCTCACGCATGTGAATTGGGGCGTTTTATCTGAAGATAGCCGTACGGGATACACATTTAAATATTTCGTCGCTTAGTGGAAACTGTCGACACATAGTTTATTATGAGCATAGTTTGAGATTTTTCTAATATTTTGCATTGAATATCAATGGTGATTTAAGGTGAGTGTTATTTTTCTTCGGTGCTTTTATTTAGAATCGAAATTAATACTCACACACAAACATAGTACACAGATCCGACCAAAAAACACACAAGGGATTTGTGAATGAATTGGCGAAAAACTAAATATTAATTACATAATCAACATGTAAATATCGTCCGAGACAAAAACTAATATATTCGTCATAAATATGTTTACCTTAGAGTGGATTAACCCTGCGATAGAAAAAAATATCTATTCTCAATAAAACATTACTATTTATATAGATAAATAGATAAGTGAGATAGATAGTCCAATGCTATTAAAAAATCTCCACAAATAGAAAACATATTTTTAATATAGCACAGAAGTTTGAGTTTGAGATATTGAAATGTTATGTTGCGGTTCGAGACCCATTACCAACATTCAACCTTTATTTTACGAAGTTGAGTGGGGAAAAGATCCCCACTCAACTTCTGGCTACCCCTCCTAGGGATTTATAGCCGAGAGTATATGTTTGTACGTATATTGAAATGTTTGCATATCTGGAACATGGTCCGCTTCAGAGGAAGGTTTCGTAAAAGTTCTGTAAGTACCTAATAAAATTATTTAAACACAAACAAAAGTTGAAAAAGCAGAGACAGATTAGTCATAATTATATAACAAAAAAGTAAAATTAAATGTATATTGGCTTGACATACGTACATACACTCACGGCCATAAATCTCAAAAAGAGTCAGCCAGAGCCTCAGAGCTAGAAACTCCTCAGCCACATTTGGAAGCTGATAGGGGACAGAAGGTAGAAATGAAGTATCCTTGTTATGAATCTCAAACCGCATCGCCCAAAAGCCCTATAACCTTAGTCGCCTCTTACTATACCCGTGGTTAAAAAGGGGTCCATTCTAAACCGGCACCAAACGGCATACATTTATTATCTACCTAAGAAAAGTACATTACTCATTCGATTTAAGAGGTCTTTAAGAATAAATAAAGGAGATGAAGATGAATGAAAGATAATGTGCAGTGGGTAGTTAGACCTTAGAATTAATAGCTCTAAGTCATTTCTTCCAGAGGGTGTCGTAATAGGCGACTTAGGGTAGCTAATACGGCCTCTTAAGTGATTGCTGGGCAATGGGGTTGGAGACCCATCATTACCCCCTCAGTATTTTATCTCAACTCAAACGTTCACCCCTTATACCCCCGGAGGGGTTGGCAGAGGTACTAATACTTACCAACATCACATGACATTATCACCTGGTGTTCAGAGTACCCACGTTTTGTTTAGACTACTTGGCTAGGGGTAGGCCTCTCGCCGTTCACTGTCTACATCTTTTTGTTCATGAAAACCTCATGTGGGGATTATTAATAATAAATAAATAGGCGAAAGAAAGAAAAAGAAAAAAATAGAAAGGCGTAGGGATGTGACGACCCCACCGCCCATTGTTGGAATGGCAGGATGATATGTTTGCCATTCCGGCTTTGCAAATAGTCTGCGCTTGAGTTTGTAGGTGTTGACCGTGTCTACAAACTGGTCCCAGCGCTGAATAGGGTGACAACGGTCTCCCCGGGGCAAGTCAGTGAAACCCCGGGTGAATCTTCGCTCATCATAATGGCAGACTGTAATAATGATGAGCGTATAGGGCCGCTTCCCTTGGGTGATCGAAGGGGCACGTCTGGAGCTGGGGCTGGACGTGGCAGCATGCGGTCCCCCAGCCGCCGCAGACCGGCCCGACCACCTGGCCGGTCTGCGCGACCACCTCAGCCACCAGATGGCTTGGCATCGGTTGGGACTGGGGCAACTCAGTCCCAGCAGTCGGTGCCCGCCGCTGGTGGAACAAGGCGCCGCATGGCATGGACGGTCGAAATGAATAGAAATGCCATGCGGGCCTATATTAGGGCCTCGGGTTCAAGAACTGGACGGACGGGTTATCGGGCAGCAATGTACCGCGAATTTCTGCGGCTGGAGCCCAATTTGACCGTCACAGAACAAAACCTGGCGGATCGAGTTCGGTACATACAGCGCTCAGAACTTTTTAGCACTACCGAACTCGAACAATTGCGACGCGAGGCTGTTCCCCCGCTAGACGAAGAGCCACCTTTGCAGGTTCTCCCTCCAGTCCCTGAACGGGAAGTACGGAGGGAGCCAATTGCTAACCTGCCGGATGTGGGTGGTGCGGAAAGCGATTGGGGAACAGTCTCCCTCGATTTGGATTTGGTGAGGAGCGCACTCGAAGAGACGATCCTGGAATATCGCCAAGTGCCTCTGGAAAGGAGGCCAAGGCTGCCCCGAGTTCCTCTCAGCATCAAGGTTCGGGATGTCGTTGAGGCCGTCAATAACATGCTGCCCTCATTTTTAGAGAGCAGCATGGACCTTTGGGATACGGATTCAATTCTCTTTGGCGCCGCAATGACAGTTTGTCAATTTGTCGGTGTCAGGATGCCGCCAACAAGAGCTGGTGGCTCCCGCCAGGCTGGCAGTACTAGTCCCAGGACTAGAACTAGACCAGCCTGGATGAGGCGGATTGAAAGCCGTATCACAAGGGCCAGGGTCCTCATCGGCAAACTGACCAGCTTCAGATCAGGCAACAATAGGCCGAGGGTGGTGCGCTTCGTCAGGGAGGCATTCCCTGGTGAGAATGTCTTTGACAACTCACCGGAGTTTGCCTGTAGACTGGTGGAGCGCATCGATGATCTGAAGCAGAAGATCGCTGCTTGGGGTAAGCGAATTAGGCGATATTCTGAAAGGGTAAAGAGGTACCAACAGAATCGTCTCTTCATGAGTGACCAGAAGAAGTTCTACAGAACTTTGGAGCGTCCCGATGTGGTTTCGACAGGTCAGCGACCGGAAAGAGGAGGGAGCGTGCGAGCCCATAGCGCCCATGAACCCCGTCAACATATCCGAGGAGGATGTGGTGGCTGCGATCCGTAAGGCTCCGAACTGGAAAAGTCCGGGGCCGGACGGATTGCACCATTACTGGTTGAAGGGGTTCACGCGCTGTCACGCTACTCTCGCCCGTCAGTTCCAAAGCGCCCTCGAGAGTGGGACGCTCCCGAACTTCTTAACTACTGGGGTCACTCATTTAGCTCCAAAGAGCGATGCTACCGCGGATCCATCACAATACCGCCCCATTACTTGTCTTTGTACAATTTACAAGACCTTGACATCCGTTCTGAGCTCCAAGATTACTCAACACATTGTTGATAACAATGTGATATCTGGAGCTCAGAACGGATGTAGGGGCGGTAGTCGCGGTAGCAAGGAGCTACTCCTCATCGATGCGGTCGTAGGCCAACTGGTCAAACGCAACCGTCGGAACTTCTCCGCTGGCTGGATAGACTACAGGAAGGCGTTCGATTCGGTACCTCATACATGGCTCATGAGGGTCCTCGAGCTGTACAAAATTGATAGTGCAGTTCGACACTTCCTCGGGCAATGTATGGGGTGCTGGAGAACGATCCTGAGTTTAGACGGTCAGCGGATGACGGATGCGGATGACCAAATTGATATAAGGCGAGGGATTTTCCAGGGCGATTGCCTGAGAGTTTGGTTTTGCTTGGCCCTGAATCCTCTAAGTACACTCTTGGAAAATTCGGGGAAAGGCTTTCAGTTTCGGAGAGGCGGACCACGCTTGCCTCATCTCCTTTACATGGATGACCTGAAGCTTTACGCCCCCACGGCTGACAGATTGGCGGAGCTACTGACGATCACTAATGATTTCAGTGGTTCCGTCAAGATGGAGCTCGGGGTCGATAAGTGTGCGGTCATTCATGTTGAGAAGGGGCATGTCGTGCACTCTGATGGTGTCGATGTCGGCACCAATCATTTGAGGGCACTCTCCGAGGCTGAAACATACCGGTATCTGGGCATGTCACAAACCATCGGTGTGAAGGTGGCAGACGTGAAACAGGGTGTTTGCGAGGAGTTTTATGAACGCCTGAAAAGTGTGCTTAATAGCTACTTGTCAGGCGTTAATAAAATCCGAGCCATTAACTCCTGAGTCATGCCTGTACTGATGTACACGTTTGGCGTGCTCAGATGGACTCAGTCCGAACTAGACGCTCTGGACAGACGAGTCCGCACGACGATGACCTCTCATCGAATGCATCATCCGAGGTCGTCGGTTATGAGATTGTATATCCCGCGGAAGTGTGGTGGTCGAGGCCTCTTGAGTGCCAAAACCATGCACAACCGCGAGGTATGCAACCTCAGAAACTATTTTTTGACGATGACGGATGATAGTATTCGGGGAGAGGTGGTCGCTAGTGATAAAGGACTGACTCCCTTATCGTTGGCCTCACAGGATTGGCGAACCCCGGAGGTACTTAGCACCTCTGATCGGGAGTCCGTATGGAAAGAGAAGGAGCTGCACGGGAGGTTTTACAAGGTACTTCACGAACCTTTCGTGGACCGTAAAGCCTCCCTGCATTGGCTGCGTTTCGGGGACCTCTTTGGGGAAACCGAAGGTTTTGTCTGTGCAATACAGGACCAGGTTATCAAGACGCGGAACTATCGGAGATACATCCTAAAGGACGGTACCACAGACATCTGTCGAGCATGTGGCCGTCCCGGAGAGTCACTTAGGCATGTTGTTTCCGGTTGTTCGGCTCTTGCTAACACTGAGTACTTGCACAGACACAACCAAGCAGCCAAAATCCTACATCAGGAGCTCGCTCTGAAATACGGACTCTTGCAACAGAGGCTGCCGTATTACAAGTATCTGCCAGAGCCAATCCTAGAAAACGACCGTACCAAAATCTATTGGGACTAGAGCATGCAATTATCGAAAGTTTTCGATAATCGATAAATCGATATTCTTTGTTCTTTTTTTCGATAATTATCGATAATTACCGGTATTTGGAAAAAAATATATATTATTAAAATTTAAAGTATAACTCCGACTGGTTAAATATGTTAAAATAAAGGAAACCATATAGCAATTTCAAATGTTTTTTTTATTAAATCTTCAAACAGAATCAACAATCAGCCTTAATGTTTTCTAGCTTTAATGTAGCTCAATCTTTAAACAATTAAAATTAAAATGAAGATAAACATTGAAACATTAGTTTAGTTCAGTTCAATTCAGTACAACGTACATAGAAAGAAAATCATTTTAAAAGAGGAAATAACAATATGTATATAGTCATATTTCTTTGTGAAAGACAATAACTTAGGTACATCATTATTAACTAACTACTAAGTAACTAATGTACCTACATACTATACGAGAATTTGTCTGAGCTCTTTTTATATACATTCACAAAGTTAATTTTGTCTTTATTGGACATGGCGAATCGCAGTGTGTGTGATGTATGTGTAACTAGAACAAAAAAGGCAAAAATCAGGATAGGTAAAATGAAACCTAATTTTGTAAATATCTGATTATATATAGATAAGAAATGAAGACTGTCAAGTGAAATGAACTATAAATTATGACTGAAACGAGTAATTCGTTATCAATAATCATCATCATCATCAGCCCACACTCGTCCACTGCTGGACATAGGCATCTCCCATGGCGCGCCACCTCTTCCTATCCTCGGCCAGCCTCATCCAATCACTCCCAGCCACCTGCTTTAGGTCGTCGGTCCAGCGGGCTGGAGGGCGCCCCACACTGCGTCTGCCAGTGCGTGGTCTCCACTCGAGAACTCGTCTTCCCCAGCGGTTATCGGTTATTCGGCAGATGTGACCAGCCCACTGCCACTTCAATTTGCTGATCCGATGAGCTACGTCGGCCACTTTAGTTCTCTGTCGGATCACTTCATTTCTGATGCGATCCAACAGAGTGATGCCGAGCATAGCTCTCTCCATCGCTCTTTGAGTGACTTTGAATTGGTGGACTAGTCCAGCCGTGAGTGTCTACGTTTCCGCACCATACGTTAACACTGGCAGGACGCACTGGTTGAAAACCTTAGTCTTCAGACATTGTGGGATGGCCGAGGAGAAGATATGCTGAAGTTTTCCAAAAGCAGCCCAGCCCAGCTGGATGCGTCTTGCAGCCTCTTTGTCGAAGTTGTTTCTACTGAGTCGTAGCGTCTAACCTAGGTAGACGTACTCCGGCACAACTACGAGCTCTGCTCACTCGACAAAAACTCGTCTTGGCTGAACAAGACGATTGAACATGATTTTCGTCTTGTCCAAGTTCATGCCAAGCCCCACTCGCCGAGAGGCTGAGTTTAGGCTACTAATCATCCCGCCGAGATCCTCCAGCGTTTCTGCCATAACGACTATGTCGTCCGCAAACCTGAGGTGTGAGATGTACTCGCCGTTGACACATATACCTTTTCCGTTCCAGTTCATCATCTTGAAGACGTCCTCCAGCGCATTCGTGAACAGTTTCGGTATCAATAATGATATCCCCTAAAAGATTTTGATTCCAGGGGCTTAAAGCCAATAATAAAAAAATATTAGAACAATAACATTTTGAAGTACCTATTTTATTAAAGGTATTAACGACTAACTAACTAAGTATTATATGATTATTATAAGCAAAGAAATATAACAAAATACAATAATCCAAATCTTCAGCTTAAATCAGAATTTTATACACCACACAAACACACACAAAATCCAGCTGATGAATGAATGAACCGAATGAACGATCGATAGACTCAGTAGGAATAGGGTCAGTAGTAACATACTTACTTACTTATACTCACGCCCATTGTTCCCATTGGAACATATATCGATTATTAATAAAAATACCAATTTTATCGTTTATCGGTAATTTTATCGGATTTCTTCGATAATTATCGATGAAAAAATGGAAACGATAATCGATAAATAATCGATTATCGGTTATCGGTTTGAATGCTCTAATTGGGACCGATCCGTTATCACGGACAGGACTATTCTAGCGAATAAGCCTGATATCGTGGTATGGGATCGGTCGCAGTCGAGGGTATTTCTAGTGGATGTCACTATCCCTCATGACGAGGGTCTCGTGAAAGCCGACACCGAGAAGCGTCGGAAATATCTCGATCTGGCTCACGAGATCACCGACATGTGGGGTGTGACTTCGACAGAAATAATCCCAATTGTTTTGTCCGCGAACGGGTTAATTCCAATCAGCCTCGCGACCAACTTGAGGCGGTTGGATTTCTGTGGCGTGTCGGTTCCAGCACAAATGCAGAAAGCGGTGCTGCTCGATACGGCTCGGATCGTCCGTCGGTTCTTGAACCTGACTCCCTGACCCCGACCGACTGTTCTTTTGTCGGGGAGTACCGCCTCTCCCATTTCAAATTTATATTTTCTTTTTCGGCCATGGGAGAGGCGAGGAACTAAAAGTAATGCCAAAATAAATAGTATAGAAAATAAATAGTAGAGTATATGCATGTATGTTCTATTCTACTCTAATTATGATTTATACTTGTAGGTCGAAAAAAGAAGACTAAAAGTCCGTTTTGTAAAAATGACGTGTTTAGCTTTTCTTACTGTTGGCTATTATTATTCCAGAATACAGCTAAGGAACATTTCTATCACCTATTACAAATGATGGCAAATGACAAATCGCTAAAAACATCCTTTATATAAAAGTCTAATCAGTTAACTTATACAAAAATGTCAGAGAATCTTCACGTTCCCATTGCATGCCTCCTTCGAGGTTTGGCACAGTAAACTTAGTCTTATTACTATAGCCATAAGGGTTTCTATGGGAGGATGAGTTGGTTTATGGTTGGTATTCAGCTGGTCGTGTCACGGTGTTCACAAATGAGCTCGTCTATTTAGCTGTCACGTCGCGCCGCGAGCACGGCTCTCTCACCTTGTGATAACTCGGGAGTCGGACACTTATTCTTAAAACGCAATGCAAGATGCAACCACGTTTTTGCCATGATTGTAAAATCAATGAAATGCAGAAGTGTGAAAAGGGCTTCGCAACATTTCAACTATAATTATTAGGATTTTTTGTTTAACTTTTTGACGTAGTAAGTTTCTTCTAAAGCAAAGCGATTAACTCGGTTGGCATACATGAATATGTTGTTCCGTGAGTGAGAATGCGGCACAATCGATGCACCTTACTTTCTTCTACTCCATGGACTTATGTGTCCAACTAGAAGAGAAATATTAGAAGCAGACAACTTACACATAAACCGTTTTATGAACTTTATTCTTGGCTGTATTCTTACGGTGTCATCACATAAAATTATCGTCCATAAACAAACATTACAGACACACCCGTTTTTGGTCACAGAGTAAAACAATGAGGTCAAGTCACAACGAACTTAGTCAGTACAGAAACAATTGCCTACTTGTTGATGAAAACCAGCTGCAAGCCCGCAGCTAGCTCTCGAACTATACTTCGTAGTGAAAAGACATCGTTTGAGTCATTTGACATACGTCACGAGTCAATGAACGTCAAATGTCAAAGCGAATGATCGACGGTGAAATATTGGAGCTATCGTGTCGTCGGCTTATTTGCGATAATTTTGCAAACGCACTTTATATTATCGCAATAAACAGACCCGGTCTTACGACAAAGTGGCTAGCTGTACTTTCATTCTACTGGAATCATCCCAAACTTCAAGTAAAGCCTATCCTTGGTCAACATAAGATCTATGACGTGACAATAAACCAATTAAATTAGCAATTATCAATAAGTAAAGACAATGAGGAAAACTAAGACTCCAAAAATTATGTAGCCCAAACTAACGGTAAGAAGCAAAATATTGTACTGAAATGGTCTAGAGCCTTTAAAAGATGGACGAAAGTTAAGTTTCAAGATTTAAGTGGATAGTAATGCCAGAAGATGCTCGAACTTTACAATTAGAGCGAACGTGATAAAAAATAGGCATCAAAAGTGTGAAGAATTGGGGAGGGGGGGAGTATGAAAATATTCATGATAAAGTGCTAGAGGTTTCTTGTAGCAAATAGTTGTATGAGGGTATATTTATCAACTTCCAAATGTGGCTGAAGAGTTTCTAGCTCTAAAGCTCTGGCTACCCCTTTTTCGGATTTATAGCCGTGAGTATATGTATGTATGTATATATTGTAAATCATACAAATATTATACTGATGAATAATGGTACTTGTACATTTTCAGTGACTTATTCCTGAAACCTAGTTTACCCATAAGTAAAACTTAACAAACAGTCTGAACGACTTTTTTGGTAAAACAGTTTGAAAATTTACCTGTTTATTCGAACTGAGTAGGAAGAGGCGCTGAGGAGGAAGTAAACATCTCATCTGCAGCCAGCTATCGACATCCATCAGCGGTGTCGTCGCGGCGCAGACAATACAGCCTATTTATATTCAGAGCAACTCTTTCACAAAAGAATTAACTCGCGTTTACAGACATGAGCGGAGCTTCTCACTTGGTTATCATTTTTACATTTTTGTGTTGGCTTGGTAATTTCTTTGTGCTGTATGAGTGATTTACTTAAATGCACATAAGTATTTCAGAACAATATTTACACTTATTATTCTATAAAAAAATATATAGTTTCATAAGAGCTGATAAATTAGATCATCTTTCAAGGACCAAATTTCAGTGGTAAAACTGGTACGAACGCGTTCAAAAACAAAACAAGTTAAGAATTAATGTATTCATTGTTGATGACAAGAAAAATTTGTGTGGGCAAAACAACTACAAGACCATTTCCATCCAATGCATTTATTTAAATTAAAAAAAGGAGAAACGTTACATTTTATAACTTTTATTTAGTATGAAATAATTCGTTATTTATTTTAGAGCAAGCCCTGACCTATACCTTCATAACCGCTCCCTCTTCTCACCGTGGTCGCAGGCTGCCAACGTGACTACATGAAACGTTGACCCCTAGGTTAGCGACAACGCTAACTGTATCTGCCTACAATCGTGCATACTCTAATTCTGTCTAATCAATTCTGAATTTATTATTCACGATCTCTTTAGTGATGGATAACTAAAACTATGTAATATAAGAGTCATTAGTTAATGAGTACTGCCGAAGAAAAAATATATATAAAGAGGCTGGTTCATATCGTATAGCTATGAAAATCTCCGTACGATGCAACAGATGGTTTTTAGATATTGAAGAAAGGTTTTAAATGACAATATTATTTGTTTAGTTACAATTAAAAATGAATAAAAACAACACAACAACACAAATCAACATATCTTCATTTATATTAATTTTTGAGGGTAATATTCTATTAGCTATTTAAAAGCATTGTGATATAAGTATTTTTATTGATACTCCTAATTGTGTAGATACACTTTCATCATAAAAAAACTTATATTTCTTAAGCTATGCTCTTGTCCCTGAATTAAAGTCATAAAATAAGTAACTACTGTAAAAATGTAAAATCCACGTATCAAATATTATAATAATTGGTTTTTTATCATACTTATAAAACCGCAGCGGAGTAGCTAGATGCATGTAGTGTTAATAATGGGATCATTTCAAGATAACGGAATTAATTGTCATCTTAACCTACACTTTATAAATGTCTATTTATCCAGCTAGTCAAGAAGCTCAACCTCCTCCTGATGTTAAATCGATGTTCCCAGGCTAAATGCATATTAAAGAAAAGCATATAACATACATATAAATTGATAAAACAATTTTCATAAGGCAGTTCTAAGTCTCAAAAATATAGCTATTTAGCACTGGCTACAATTAGTACAACCAATTCATGGCCAAGTTTGAAAGGCGCCTTGAAATATGTGAATTTTTCATAAACTTCTCTCAATAGAATGGCTTGGATTAAACATTGATAATGTTAGTTTAAGATTATAATGGTTCGGAAAATATTAAATACAGCACAAGAAAGTAGTGCCGTTTAGTGCCTGCATGAATGTCACTACCCCTTCATACGAGATCTATAAAGCCAATGTGGAAGGTAACTTTAGTAGAGGTCGACCTCGGAGGACTCATTTGGACATAATAGAAAATGTGCAGAAAATAGAAAAGCGTATAAAGAATAAAAAAGCATGTATAAAAAGATTGATGGATGTGAACGAAGCTAGAGAGGTTTGCCAGGATCGTACAAAGTGGCGACCGATAGTCTCTGCCTACCCCAATGTTAACTAACGGCGGGCGTGAGTATATGCATGTATGTATTTTTTATCCTAGTTAGGTTGATGATGGCCTAAAAACAATTACCACAAATATATTTACATATACATACGAACATATTATACACTGATCAAGTTAGCCCCAAACTAACTTAACCTTGTATTATGGGATACTAACTCAACGATATATTAAATATTATACAATACACACACCAACATCATCCAAGACTCAAAAACAATCTAGTATGCTCATCACATAAATGTTGCTCTCAGCGGGGATCGAACCCGCAACTTCCGGACCGAGAAGCTAATCATCGATCCACTCGACCACGGACATCGTCATAAGTATGGTATATGTTCATATTGTATATCGCATTTGATCAAAAATAGCAACAACATAAATAGACATTGCCAGAATATTACAAACACTTTCCTGATGAATAAATGAAATTTGACCCATATTCTTTCACTAGCCGTTACGAGTAGGCAGTATTAACTTTAAGTATTAGCAAATTCTAAAATCAATAGCTGTTTATGCTTGGCTTAAAATATCACTACCCCATTTCTTCCTATGGGTGTTCGTGATGGGACATTTTTAGTGATTTTTGGGGAATGCAGTGCACCAACGACTTTTACTTTACAAACTTTTCCCCACTCAACTTCAAAAATTAGCTGAGGATTCTTTTACTCTGAAGTTCTGGCCCCTTCTAGGGATTAATAACCGTGAGCATATGTTTGTATTTAAATAAAAAGAGTCTTGTTTTACATATTTTATAGGTGGCTACTGAACGCTCTATTTGAATAGATAAATTCGCAATTCACAAATATAAACAAACGGAAAGGAAAACACATAATTAAAACAAGGTATCTTACAGACACATCTTAAATAGCTGAATTCATTATATGTTGCCGTATAGTATCGGGTTCGAATAACATTAACCCATTTGTTTCCGTGGTTGACGGAAGAGGTCACTAAGTTTATTAAGTCTGAAGTATCATGAACCACCATTCTTTAATTTCCAATATTTTACCCTTACTTCAAAAGCGGCTGAGTAATTTCTAATTCTGAAGGTCTGGATACCCTTTTGGGATCTATAGCTGGTAGTAGTAATAAATATATAATATAACACTATAACATTTACCTATATCTAAGGACTAATGTATTTTAACGATACAGATTTAATAACAGTGCTCGCTCTCAATAAATTTGAAGCAAAATTTAAGATGCTAATGACCATGCTATCTTTTTCACACATTGCTATAAAAAGATGTTATGTATTTGTAATGTTAAGAAAAAGTAGTTTATATATAATAAATAAATAACCAGGTCAGTATATTTGAAAAAAAAAAACAATAATCGATGTGTAAACAAAAGGACATCATGTATCACATGTATCCGTCCATGAAATGTATCGTTACATGCAAATTTATAAGCGGTAAAATGAAAAAAAAAATTGCAATTTGAATCATCAGATTCTGATGATTTTCGAACTATTAAGACATAAAACAAATAAACATTGGCTGACACCGCGTGTTAATTAATACAAATATTAAGGTAAATAAATTAGCTCCTAAGAAACGTGTAATAAAGCGGACCAAAACAAATCAGCATGTGGAGAGGCAACCGCCCTTGAACTGCGAGAGCGTAGCTGCGGCTCGGAGGCTCGCGCGCGGGGCGGAGCTCGGGCGGCCAATCAGCGCCCCAACGCTTTTTTCAGCCCCCGCCCGCCTGCCGGACGCTGCCCAAAAACAAAAGGATCAAAGTCGGCGAAACCTATCTCTTTCTTTGTGCGGCGGACGAGCGGGCATCGATGAGACGATAGATACTATGTCTCGCGCGGGCGCGAATCGATAAGCTGCCCCTCCACGATCTCCCCCGCCGCCCGCGCCTCTCCCCCGCTCCCGCCGGCCATTTGCACTCGCGCACTGTTTACTATTATCATTTTATTGAATGCCTTCGTGCGCTGCTAAAATATTTTACATACAGCACTTGGAGGCTTTCACACTCTTCGCTTCACACATGTTTCTTATTTAATGTCGGTCTTGTCTTGTTGTGAGAAGAAAAATATATTATTTCAAAGCTAACGAAACTGTAAGCTAATTTTCTCTATATAGAGTTAGACTGTCATTTGTGTTTTTAAGGTAGAGTTTTAGTAATCTTTTATGTACATTTAATTTTAGACATTGTGTACTTAAAGAACAGTTATCGAATTTCTTCTGAACCATAAGAACAAAACTATTAAAGCCCAAAAGTCATTTAATGAGATAACACAACAGTCACAACGAATGTATTAATAATAAATCTAGTAAATTCATTTATTACAAAAAAAAATATGTTAGAAAGTGGTACAGTTAATTAAAATAACTTAGGAAATAATTTTTGTACAGAATAACCTTAATCTATGAGTTTTAAATATACATACAAAGGATAGAAATAATAAATCTAGTTATATTTTTATCTAATCACTTTAAAGATGGATAAAAGTTAATTGGTTATGTATATAAAAAACACTGAAGATAAAAATAAATTATTCTAGTAGGGGCAACCACGCAGGTCACATTTGGAGCAAATAAAGTATCAAATAGCATGCATGTGAAGTGTAAAAAATTTCATGCCTGAATATATAAGTGAATGTAAATAAAGGTCGTGAATATATCGTGAATATACCGGGGAAAAATAACCTTAGTGTGTAGTGTCGGCTTAGCACTACCCCATTTCTTCCGGTGGGTGTACGTAAGAGGCGACTAACGGTATTGGGGCTTTTAAGGGATTTTTGGGCGATGCGGTTGGAGACCCATCACCAAAAACCTTTATTCTTACCATTTTTTCCCCACTCAACTTCCAAAAGTGGCTGAGGAATTTATAATTCCTTAGCTCTGGTTACCCCTTCTAGGGAAATATAGCCGTGAGTATATGTATGTATGTATGTAACCTTAGCATCCCATTCGTTATTTTCCTGTGTCTATAGCTAGATTACAAATAGAGGCAGTGACATTCACGGTATGTTATCAAAGGGTGGCAGAGGTATATGTCTGCTTCATACATGTATAACTGCAAGGTAAACTTAGTAGGTGTGTGTTTCTTAACAACTTTTTTTTCATATCTTTGAACGTTTCTAACATACATACATACATACATACATACTCACGGCTATAAATCCCTAGAAGGGGTGGCCAGAGCTAAGGAATTAGCAATTCCTCAGCCACTTTTGGAAAGATGTGTGGGGAAAAGATGGTAAACTAAGGTTGTTGGTGATGGGTCTCCAACCACATCGCCCAAAAAAATCCTTAATAGCCCCAATACCGTTAGTCGCCTCTTACGTACACCCACCGGAAGAAATGGGGTAGTGCTATTCTAAGCCGACACTACACAGCTTCATAAAAATATTGATTGTAGATACCTAAATATGTTTCATGAAATCGCAATTTAATCTTAAGAAACTTAGCTATCCTCCATACTTATGAAATTTATAAAAAACAGTTATTTTTCCATAACGTATGCTGAGTCCCTTATTCAACTCAAAACTCAAACGTTGACGCCGTATGTCCCTGAGGATGTGGCAGAGGTACTAATACTTCTGAACACCTCGTGACATTGTGACCTGGTGTTCTGAGTACCCACGTTTTGTTCAGACAGTGTACACACGTGATAAGCGGCAGCACTATCCCCGTTCTGTACAAATACACTGCCTCGTGACTAAGAGCACCTTGGCCATGTGGGTTTCCTCACGATGTTTTCCCGCACCATTAAAAACCATGAAAAATTTACTATACATATGATTTTAGAGAAAACAAATTGGTGTAGATCCGATTCGGACTTAGAACTCACACCATTCTTCATAATAAGCGGGTGTTCTATCCACTGAGGTATCACGGTTACATACATATACTCACGGCTATATTTCCCTAGAAGGGGTAGCCAGAGCTAAGGAATTATAAATTCCTCAGCCACTTTTGGAAGTTGAGTGGGGAAAAGATGGTAAAAATAAAGGTGTTTAGTGATGGGTCTCCAACCGCATCGCCCAAAAATCCCTTAAAAGCCCCAATACCGTTAGTCGCCTCTTACGTGGGTAGTGCTATTCTAAGCCGACACTACACAGCAATCAGTATCACGGTTGTCCCCTAAGAAACTTTTTTTATTGCTTGGTACTGAAATCTTGTGTGGATTATTAGAGATATCATGCCATCAAATGATTTCAAAGCCGTTTCAGCGATCTATAATCTGTACCCTAAGGGTAAAATGAGATAATATTACTACGACTCTGCTGACCTCCGTCTTTCCGACTGTCTCCTTACTATAACTCATGAAACGTGATTGTTAGACACGTGTGAAATTTTTACATTTTATTTCCATCGTCGCTGTAACAACCACTTACATACATTTTACATATGTGGTCTCGTTGAGCGATGTGGCTGAGGATCCATATTCTCCATTTAACTTCCAAAAGTGGTTACGGGATTTCGAATTTGGACATAAATCCCTCGAAGGGGTAGCCAGAGTTAAGGAATTAGAAATTTCTCAGCCACTTTTGCGAAGTTCAGTGGGAAACATACATACCTTTACTCACGGCTATAAATCTTTAGAAGGGGTAGCCAGAGCTCCAGAATATAAAATTTCTCACTCCCACTTTTGGAGCTTGAGAGGGAAATAGATGGTAAAATAAAGGTTTTTGGTGGTGGCTTTCTATATTTCCCTAACATGACTCTAATTTGCCGTGTAGTGCCGGCTTAGAATATTACTACCCCTTTCTAGTAACGGGTGTGGTAAGAGGTAACTAACGGTATTTGGTCTATTTAAGTGGTGTTTGGGCGATGCGGTTGGAGACCCATCACCAACGACACTTTACTTCTACCATCTTGTCCTCTATCAACTTCCAAATGTGGCTGAGGAGTTTCTAGCTCTGAAGCTCTGGTTAGTGGTCACCCCTTTCTGGGATTTATGGCCTAGAGTATGTGTATGTATGTAAGTATGTATGACTATTATTATACTGAGCCTTAAAGCTTTTGGTGATAAGACAGCCACAGGAGATTATGATGAATGATGCATAATTGATTAGTACCGTCGGTTTTGAAAATCACCACCCCATATGAATAAATGTTTTCTTCTGTCTTTGTATGTCCTACCCGTGGGTATGGTTTGAGATATATGGTGGATTAAGGCCTTATAATAATTATTGGGCGATATGGCTGGAAAACCATTACCAACAAAAACTTATTTTACCGTGTATATATAACATAGCATAAACATAAACATTCACGCCGAATATCCCCGAAGGGGTTGACAGAGGTACTAATACTTCTGAACATCCTCGTTCAGCGTACCCACGTATTGCAAGGACAGTGTACTCACGTGATAGGAGGCACGCCTACATATGTAGTACGTTTTTACATAAGGATAAATATTTTTAAGTTCTATACCTGTGTAGTGTCGGCTTAGAATAGCACTACCCCATTTCTTCCGGTGGGTGTTCGTAAAAGGCGACTAACGGTATGGGGGCTTTTAAGGGATTTTTGGGCGATGCGGTTGGAGACCCATCACCAACATACTTTATTTAACCATCTTTTCCCCACTCAACTTTCCAAAAGTGGCTGAGGAATTTTTTATTCCTTTGGCTACCCCTTCTAGGGATTTATAGCCGTGAGTATATGTATGTATGTATGTATGTATACCAAATGGTTTTGTCATTTCAAAACTTGGGATGTAATGAGCATTAACATTCATTGCCTACACAGCCATTGTACTGCGTTCAACATAACCAGCAAGGCTAGCACGACCAACCCGTTAATTAGATAACGCGTGGTATAAAGAGCCATTTCCGTCGCACTTACATAGTATCGCATTCTGTCATCTCATTCTGACCGATATCGTGACGATGAAATAGCGCTCGTGCTAGGCCTTGGATACTTCAGTGAGTAACAAGGAGAACAGTTTTATCAAGACATCAACAACATGGAAGGCTATAATACCAGGGTAGATGGTAAGGTATATCCACATGAATGTTGATGCTTGGGCTTTTTATTTAAACATGTCTAAATATACATACATACATACATATATATACTCACGGCTATAAATCCCTTGAAGGGGTAGCCAGAGCTAGGGAATGGAACATTCCTCAGCCACCTTTGGAAGTTGCGTAAGGAAAAGATAGTGAAATAAAGGTCGTTGGTGATGGGTCTCCAACCGCATCGCCCAAAAATCCCTTAAAAGCCCCACTACCGTTAGTCGCCTCTTACGTACACCCACCGCAAGAAATGGGGTAGTGCTATTCTAAACCGACACTACACAGCAATATAATGTTATATAATGTTAGCAGCAGTCTAAATATAATGTTAGATATAAATCTAAAATTTCCTGCAAAAATGTTAGGCTTTGGCTTACCCTTTGTGGGATTTCTACTCTATACATATCAAAACGCTAAACTGGCTAAATGACTTACAATCAACGCAAAGCCGAAACATATCTACTTAAAAAGTGAAAATTTAATCTCATGCTGTCATTTATTATGTTAGTGAGCATTAAAAGGGAATTTCAGAAATTCCACATATTATGAAATAGGCTGAAAAGAAAGGGAATTGTCGAGAAGCTGCGGCTAGTTACCGACAAAAAAACTCTGAAAAACGTCGAGAGACCGTAAAACTTTACAATTCTTTACATACAGAGGTTAACCGGACATCTGTAGCACGCTACACAGCTTCGCATCCTTAAGTACATCAGGCGGCAGTATCTCGCTATACTGCTTCAGACCCTGATGTACTCATCACGCCGCTGTAACACGCTATACAGCTTCAAACCCCGAAGTAAACAGACAAAACTTAGCGCGAAAGAGATCTACTGACAATCTAAAGTTTAAGGGAAACATAGAAACAATTACCAGAGTTCTTACAGCTAAAAATAAAGTCAGATTAGAATCAATAAAAAAAGTTAAGTGGACTCCATATAATAGGCAAAGAACTTAAGAAAATTTGAATAAATCTGCAAATAAATTAAAAGAAAAATTTATAGCAGCGTTAGAGAAATTAAAGATATGTCCGGAAAGCACTGATATTAAAGATAAATTTGAAGCATTTCTTGGTAAATCACAACATTGCAGCAATCAGGAGCCATTTAATTTTGAACAATCTTATAAGGTTTATGGTGATAAAGAAAAGTCTATGGCGGCGGCACTGCCGTGCCCTCAGATTGAAATTGACGATTCTGGCAAAGCAAAAATATTTACAAATGTTAAGAATATGTCCAAAAGTATGATATGGTCTTGTTCGGATTCGTTGTGTTTATTAAATGAAGAAATCTGACTAAAATTGAAAAACATTTTAGAAGTATTGAGTGGCCAAACTATTGCGCAAATCTACTCGATGTCTGTAGGAACAGGAAAATTGCAAGGAAATATCGACTTTATTAATAACGTCAAAGCGCATTTCCCACATCTTCGAACTATTATCAGAGAAATTTATCAAATACACAGCGATTGTAAATTATTACTCGATATTGACGATTCTTTGGTGAGTGGTAATAAAGATAAGCTAGGAAAGCAACCGACGGCAGGAAGTCACGTTGTAGAGCGTATACCTGATAGTGAAATCGTCGAAGATGAAATAATAAAAAATAATAAAGTAGCTTTTAAATTGTATTCCTAAAGGAGCCTAGATACGCTGAAACAAGATTGTATTGCTATAAACTTCGTTACTCAAGGGACGTTTGTTCCATTGAGCGTTTAAGAAAGTCAAGCCAAATAACTCATAGTCCGCACATTTGTCATACATGCCTTACTAAAATTCGAGCTAATCAAATGCCTGCAGTCTGTATCCTCAACGACTTGTACGTAAGCACTGTTCCACCAGATATAGCTCAGTTGAACGATTATGAGAATATTTTAACTCAACGCGCTAAAGCGTTTCAAGTGGTGGTCACAATGATAATCCTGTGGCTAATAAACGTTTACCAAATCGTCAGATGGTATATGGTAGAAATATAGATATTCAGTATGTTGGAAAGAAAATAGCAATTTTGAACTACTATGAGACCAAATATACTACTAAAAGTGAAAAGACCCATGCAACTGATATGTTTAATGATATTAACTCTACAAAGAGTCTTAGAAGCCGGTTATATAATATTGGTCTCAGAGTGTTATCGAATCGAGAATGTGGAGCTTTAGAAGCTAGCGACACATTATTGGGAATACCATTTTACGGTACAGATCCACAAACAACAATAAGATACTAATAAATAAAGAATAAATAAAGGAAAGAAAACTTTCGATATACGCCCCCGTGACTCTCGTCGTCGTCGGTCGCGGGTTCGATCCCCGCCTGTGTCGAAATTTTTCTTTCCTTTATTTATTAGTAATAATCCCCACATGAGGTTTTCATGAACAAAAAGATTTAAACAATAAGATAGTTAGACATAACAGGGGTATAGTATCAAAACTAGCTATGTCCACATATTATTGAAATTGACTTAATGATGGCAACATTTTTATTTATAGCCTAAGATTTGAATACAAAAACAGTTTTGTATCAGATTTGGCTCTGTCCAGAGTTATTTCATTACAAAAATTTAAGTTGGCATCAAATTTAGCTACGTCCGCAAGGTTTAGAATCAAAGCTGGCTAGATTTTCGGCAGCCAATGAGAGAGCTTCATTTTCATCAAAACAGTATGGCCGTCAATCCAAGTACGCTGTAGTTTACTGTTTAGTTTTATTCTAAATTAATACAGAAATTCTGTGTTTTCATGTTAAATTGCTACAAATAAAGCGAAATGGATGTGTTCCCCTTACCTGTCAATAAAAACCAGGCACGGAAACGGACTGCAAAGCCACAAAATTGGAAGGCAAACAAAGCATGTTTATGGAATGTAGAAAAATTATGTTGATCAAAAATGATGTTTTTTTGTTTCACTAATCAATATTGACTTAAGCAACGATTCTAAAAATACCAATTCTATTATTTGAAGTCCCTGCAAGATGACTGCAAGTGGATTGATTGTTCACTAAATCCACCCCTGTGATTCAGATTAGAATCAAACTTGGTTATGTCCTATGAAGTGAGAATCAAAAATGGTTCCGTCCGCAGCTTAGCTTCAAAATCAGCTACGTCCAACAGTTTTTCTCAATTATTGTAGATTTTTGATCTACAGGTATGAAGGGATTTTACATCATTCTAATAATTATGTCTTATTTTATATTACTCATTAGGTTACTTATCAATTTGAGATTACAATTATAAACAAAAGAAAAAAAATGAATCCTGTAAAACATATCTGAATGGACATAGCTTGTTTTGATACTATACCCCTGATAAACATTAATCGTAATCGCAGGTTCAAATCGAAAGCTGAAATGACTAAACTTGACCCGAATCCGACTGATATATATTATGATTCCTGGATAGACAACGTTTACCCTGCTAGACCTGAAGAATTACAAAACATGAATCTATTTGACTTTTCTAAAAACTATGATATAGTTAATGCACGACCAATTTCAAATAAAGTAGAATATTATGTTTTAGCAAATAAAAAATACCTGAAAAAGCGGGATAGAGCATACTTAATAAACCATTACCTATATGATGTAGAGCAAATGCCAGAAAAATAATTCTTTTCCTTAATGTTATTGTTTAAACCTCGGAGAATTCTAAACGACTTAAAAATGCAATACGAGACTTACACAGAAGCATTTAATGCTGTTTGCAAGAAGGTTTACGCTACGGAAATTTACGGACTGAATTACGAAATAATTTACAAACAGCTTTTGAAAAGGCAGAGGAAAAAGTAGCAGAACTAAACGAAGAAAAGGAAAATATAGTAGACGAAAGACCCGACAATCCATTAGACTTTGAAGAGTTGGAAGCGGTCAATGCTATGGAAGATTTAAACAACTTTGATTTAGTTGAAGCGGAGACATCTGAAGTAAATGAGCAGGCAATGATAGATAAACTGAATGCTGATCAAAAAAAGGTATTTGATACAGTCACTAATAAAATTATGAACCAAAAAGAAATATTGCGTCATTTTGTTAGTGGCACCGGTGGCACCGGCAAGAGCTATTTAATAAAAACCTTAAAAATATGTATATAAACCACCTGCATAAAAATGTTGCAATCAATGCCCCGACTGGAATTGCAGCATTCAACATAAACGGATAAATCATTCACAGATTACTACAATTACCCGTCGAACACAAGCAAACTCCTAAATACAAACCGCTTTCAGACGAAGTGCTTCAAGTTTTAAGGGTAGACTTAAAAAATGACGAATTATTTATTATAGATGAAGTGTCTATGATAAAATCTAATGTAACATTAGCCTATATAAATCTTCGTTAATGCGAAGTATTTGATACTTCTGACGTGAAAGATGGTTGGTTTGGGAAAAAACACATTTTATATCATATATATATATATATATATATATATCACATAGGTGATCTTTTGCAACTTCCACCCGTTCGAGAAAAGTCGCCATTTGAAAAGCTAACACCTACAGAAATCAATAAACTTATAGGCTCCTTAAGTATTCCAAACTTATGGACTGAACTTTTCAGTTACGACGAACTCACGTTGAATATGAGACAGTTGGACGATTCTACATTTGTAGAAATGTTAAAAAGAATCAGAGTCGGAGTGACAACTCAAATGGATAGAGATATACTGTCTAACAGATTGATAACTCTGCTCTCGCATTCCAACGATGGTAGGTTATTAGAAATATCACAATGTTTAAGTAACCTACCACAAAATACTGTTTGTTTACTACCAACTAGAAATATGTGTATGCAGTTAAATAATGCTATGTTAAAAGCAATTCTGCACCCCGAGATAAAGTTGATAGCTAAAGATTCCTTGGATTGTTCAAAAAGTTTGATAAAGAAAGCCTGGGCGTGTTTAAATAAATACGAAGATGATTCGTCGGTGACTGCTGGATTAGAAGAGACTATAATAATAAATAAAGAGAGCTAAAGTAATGCTTAGGAGAAACATTGATGTTAGTTTAGGTTTAGTGAATGGGTCGATAGGCGTTATACAAAAAGTAAAATGGGACCCGGAAGACCAAACAAAACCTAAACAATTAATAATAAAATTTGGTAATAATTTGATTCATAAATTATTGCCCATTAAGTCATGAGATTATACCTCGAGCATACGTTTACAGAGAGCGATTCCCAATCTGCGTGGCGTATGCTCTAACAATTCACAAGAGCCAAGGCCTAAGCGTAGAAAGTGCCCTCATGGATATTGGAACCTCTATATTCTCTTGTGGCCAAACCTACGTGGCGCTTTCAAGAGTAACCAATCTTCATGGGGTGCACCTTATAAATATTTCTTTCAATAGTATAAAGGTTCAAGTATCAGCGATTACCGAATACAACCGGCTTAGGCGTAAATACTGCTCTGGTTTTTCAGAAATTAAACCGTCCAAACCATCTAGAAGAATAAATAATGAACGAGAATGGGCAATACGAAAAACTGTTGCTACTGTACAAGAAACAGAACCGGGCAAAAAGAAAAGAAATTAGTTATAATAAAAAAACTACTTCTAAAAAAAACAAACTGCCTAATAAGGAAATGTAACCATTCAATCAGTCTACGTCCTGTCAAAAAGAAGTGAAATCCCACCAAAAACGTTCTGTAAAAAACTTGCCAAGTCTCGATAGAGCTGCTTGTTTATCTCTAAAAAGTAATGAAATCTCTAAAATAAGTGGAGCCAGGTCTAAGGTTCCTTACTGCGATTTATTACGTGACTTGGCTGTCGACTTGTAATAAGTAGATTATGAATAAAAGTTAAGGGAAACATGAAACAATCACCAGAGTTCTCACAACTAAAAATAAAGATAGATTACAATCACAAAAGAATGTTAAGTGGACTCTACATAATCGGCATAAGAACTTAAGAAGATTTAAATAAATCTGCAAATAACTTAATAAATAAACTTGTACATACTAAACGTGTAAAGAATGGTGAATGGCCAATTCACGTAAAATTAACTATAATAATAAATAAATCGCAGTAAGGAACCTTAGACTTGGCTCCACTTATTTTAGAGATTTCATTACCTTTTAGAGATAAACAAGCAGCTCTATCGAGACTTGTCTAGTTTTTTACAGAATGTTTTTGGTGGGATAAATATTTACGGACATATGACACAGATCAAGTTAGCACCAAAGTAAGTACAACTTAATGACTTGTGGTATGGGATACTAACTCAACGATATATTTAGATACATTACATACATACATATACTCACGGCTATAAACCCCTTTACGGGGTAACCAGAGCTAAGGAATTAGAAATTCCTCAGCCACTTTTCGAAATTGAATGGGGAAAAGATGGTAAAATAAAGGTTTTTGGTGATAGGTCTCCTACCGCATCGCTCAAAAAATCCTTAAATAGCCCCAATACCGTTAGTCGCCTTAACGTACACCCACCGGAAGAAATGGGGTAGTGCTATTCTAAGCCGACACTACACAGCTACACGATACATTTAATATGATATAATACACATATAAATAACATCCAAGACTAAGAAACACTATTTATGCCCAGCACCTAAATGTTGCCCTCAGCGGGGATCGAACCCGCGACCTCCGGACCGAGAATCTAGTCACCTAACCACTCGGCCAAAGACACTGTCATGACATGAACCAAGCATTCTAATTATTTTATATTTTTTAAACTTACGAGTTTGCTGTGTAGTGGCGGCTTAGAATAGCACTACCCCATTTCTTCCGGTGGGTGTACGTACGAGGCGACTAACGGTATTGGGGCTCTAAAGGGATCTTTGGGCGATGCGGTTGGAAACCCATCACCAAGAACCTTTATTTCACCATCTATTCCCCACGCAACTTCCAAAAGTGGCTGAGGAATTTCTAATTCCTTAGCTCTGGCTACCCCTTTTAGGGATTTATAGCCGTGAGTATATGTATGTATGTATGTACTTACGAGTAATTTCTATAATAAACGGTAATTCAGTATTCGTGCACACGTGACACCGTAGTAGGTTGAACCGGAGTAGTTTTTCAAAAAAACATATATTGGAACATCATGCAGTGATCAAACATTTGAATTTCCGAAAGTTCTGCGTTAAGATGTGACTGCGACTTTGGGTGAAACTGCTTAGGACTTTTAAAAACTGGGTGGGTGGGTGGAGTGAGACCATTTAATGTGATTTCCGTACTGACCCACCATCAATCAAAACAATGGAAATGGGTGGGATACCCCACCCCAAAGATGGATTATAATTCCATGTGTAATATCGGCCGGCAAAGTTATGGTATATGGTTTATTGGATAAAAATGGTATAAGTCTAGTGGATTACCTTAAAAAGGGTCAAATAATAACGTCTAGTTACTGGTTGAAATCTGTTGCGGGGCTTAAGAGTGGAGATCAAATAGTAACGTCCAGGTTTTTGAGAAGAAAAGCCTTGTTTCACCAGGTAGGATAATGCGCTCATCTACATTTCTGTACAATCAATGCCGATGGCAGAAATACATCAGCGCGGCTTCGTATTGTTACCTTACCGCCCAAATTCTGATTTATTACTGCCTGACTTCTATATCTAAAGGTAGTATCTAAAAAAAAACTAAAACTTAGATATACGCAAACTTTTCGATTCCATCACATAGAGGTAGGCAGAGCATATCGATCGGATTATACATACATACATATACTCACGGCTGTAAATCCCTAGAAGGGGTAGCCAGAACCAAAGAATTAGAAATTCCTCAGCCACTTTTGGAAATTTGAGTGGGGAAAAGATGGTATAAATAAAGGTTATGGTGATGGGTCTCCAACCGCATCACCTAAAAATCCCTTAAAAGCCCCAATACTGTTAGTCGCCTCTTACGTACACCCACCGGAAGAAATGGGGTAGTGCTATTCTAAGCCGACACTAAACAGCATTATTGGATTATCTTATTAAAATTTGTAAATTATCATGCAAAATGCATGAAAAACACAACTTTTACACTAGCGCCATCTACTTGAACATTGAGGAATTTATGACCTTTAATCACATTATAGTGCCATCTGTGAAATGATATATGAACTACGCATTTACTTGGAATTTTCTAGGTTTGTGTTGCCATCTGTGAGCAGAACAGTGTACTAACTGCCTTTAACTCTTAACTTCTCCAAGGTATTTTGGTTACTGTACTGTAACAGCGAACTCTAGAAACGTTTTTAGAAACTTGGGGGCACACCTTTAGTTCTAAACTGAACCACAGATGGCGCAAAATAGGTTTAGTCAATCAACTATCCAAATATATTAGTTTTGAGGGAATATCAATAAATTTTGTCATTTACTATATACGTCCTAGATTATTAAAAATATTTTAATTATTTCAAATTTACTACTTACTATTTATAATATCAGATTTTGCTTTTTACTTTAACTGCGCAGTTAGATTTCACACTCTGCTTTATCTACAGAACAACTGATTTCCTGTTGCCGCTTCATTTCGGCTCACCTCGTTGAAATCACGCAAGCAACGCAACGCATCGCATTCAATTTTACTGGTCTGCGCCTAACTTCAGTTTCTAAATATTCGATCTCAGTCCAATCGACGTAGTTTTCTGTTCACAAAAGAAAAACATAGTAATCCGGTAAATATCTTACATTGTGCTATTCCGTAGCTAGTCTTATATTTCCTTTAGTTAAAAAAGGTATAAATCATCTTGAAAAATGAATGTAAACGTTGATTTCTGATGTGATTTGATCTGCCATGGTGTGCACGTTTGGCGCGTTGTCGTCATCCGTGAATTTTTGTCAACACTGCTTATTCGCCATTTGATGGTATACACGTGTGATAGTGTTTTTAAATGATATATTTTGTATTTCAGTCATGGCTCTAAGCGTTGCCTTGCCTCTACCTGGTTTGGAGACAGACAATTTTGGCTCGTTTAGTTCATTCGGGCATATCGTCGACATAGCGGGACTCTCGCAGTCTAGTCCTAGCCCGTCGATTTCAAGCGAATCAAGTGGTATCGGTTCGCTGGGATCTCTCAAATCGGAGTCAGTATCCAGTGATTCTATACCCTCGAGTCCACAAACAACTGAAAAGGTGAGCGAGTGCTACGTATTAATTATCCATAGAGTTGTGTGCGTTCGTCCTGGCCTTGACCTCTCTGTTTTCATAATATTCCATAACAGTGCTATCATCATGCGCTTGTAACTTGATAAAATCCTTATTCTGATAAACGCTGAACATTTATATATTGAATGTTTGGTTAATTGTTTACATTTACATATTTATTTACATTTTACTTATCTTATTACAGAAGTTATTTGGCCAAATAGTGCAAGTGCAGCCAAAACCAAAAGAAGTTAAGAAAGATGTTAAAGTTCTCTATGGAGGGCGTGACATATTGAATATGATAGAAACACTCCGTGATCCACGTTGGAACTATCGTGCTACACTGCTGCCCCCAAACAACCCGTCTCTCTTCTTTGCTAACCGCTCTCAATACCATCGCTTGGGACCTTATGGCACACGCATACAGTATGTCAATGAAAAATGTGATCATTGTGGTTTCTCCTGGGTTGTTTCTGCTACAGAATAAATTTGCGACGGTTGTGATCTGAAAATGAACAAACTAAACTGAGGTAAAATAGGGAACATCAGGGTGAGTGTTTAGTTTTATAAGCCACTTAATTTGTTTGCCTTTGCCAGTGTCTGTGATTTATTAACAATTGCTTGCAAATCTTAAGTTCCTAAACATTGTTTTCTATCAGTATAATCAAATTTATAACTATACAATATAGCAAAGTTTCAATAAGTATTTGTTAAAATATTACTGTAATAAGTTCTGTAAACATGTTAAGTGGTTTATGTTTTTATCTCATTAGCTAACTAATTTTTGTCTAACAAAGTAGGTATATAGTGACCAAGTGTTATTTATTTGTGAAATTCCCTGATGTTGCCTAATGACTGTGGAATATAATACAACTAGTATGACATGCATTGACGGAGTTACCTTATTTAATATGACTTGATACTGTGATCCTAATTTAACAAAATAAAATTGACAACTCCGTAAATGCTATTTTAGATAATTCTATTTAATTATTTTTTTGTGTTAAAATGAATTTGATGTCTAAGCTCAAATGAACATTAATTATTGCCATACATTTGAAATGAACCTGTATGATTAAAATGTGAGAAACAAACATTGAATTCCTCTTAAAAATACTTCTAAAACAAGACTGCACATATTCAATATTGTATACTTAAACACTTAGTTCCTCTTAGTTATTTTAATCTCATCCAAAGATTATATTTTAAAGAAGATTTATGAATTCTTATAAAATATTAAAAGTCACATTTGTCAATATTCTAAAACAATATATTTATATCTTAATTTCCCACCATGCTTATAATTTAACTTAGAAATTAAGAATTATTCCACAGTCATGGACAAAAATTTTCATCTTTGATTTGATAATAAGCTGCTTCTTCGAAGTTTTAAAGTTAAGGTTCTGACAAATTGGCACGAATTTAAAAGCCAAGATGATAGTTGTAAGTTATAATTTATGGTGTTATTGGATTTACCGTCCGATCATTAATGATAATAATGACACACAAGCCCAGTTTCTATATCAGCTGACATCATAAAATCTTCCGATCATCCCAAAATTACATGAACAACTTAATTCAGTATATCATAAAAGTGACTAGTACATAGATAAATGGGTTTTCAGTGCATATCATCACAACATGCAGTGATTAGATATTCTAAGGTATTAGTAGTTGTTACACAATATAAGACATTTGATTTGTTGGCCCAGATACTGGGAGCCTATTTAAACATATAGTGTCATTAACTGACTGGCAATATCTCTATCTACCTAAGTGCATATATTAATGTAATTGTGGTCTCTTTAATTAGTCAAAATATTTAATAGGATGAGTCTCTTCAATTTATGAGTAAGAAATATCTAATTTAATTAATATATCTTGTGCAAATTAAATCTGCTATGTTGTGATCAGCTTTAAATTTGAAAACTGAAATAATTGTACACATTATTGTTAACATTTTCAACAAAGTTATTTTTGTAAGAGATTTTATTGTTCAGACAATACATTAAAGTTCAATTTCCTTTATCATTGGGTGTTCTGAATGTTGGATGTATTCAGGAAGGGACCAACATCCTACTGTAGCTCTTCACTGCAGAATTGTATCACCGTGTTGCATTTTATTATCCAAATGTTATTTTACTCACCACAAAATAAGATGTTAAAAGTTGTACAAAATTTATGTATTTATTAGTGAGTTTATGACTGACCATATAGCAAGGATCTCAGCGATACAGCCTATGAATTCCAGTTATTAAATTGTAATCATAAAATGACTTAAGTGTGCTATATCCTCAGTCACACTCGCAATGGTTGTTATTTTATTGGTTTTAATTGTTGCATTCACATGTATGTTTAGTTTTTTAGTAATATAGCAGAAGAATGCTGCAGACAATTAGTAAAATGAAGTATTGAGAGTAAACGCACAGTTAGGAGTTTATTTCACATTGTGGATAGCTCGTAGTAATGGTGCGGTCCCCTGCCGGCCCCAATCATGTTTAAGAAACTAACTTGAGAGGCCAAGGTGCGATGCAATATCTGCATTCCAATTTTTGTTTTTAAGATTAGCATCTGACCGTTGTAGGTTTATTTATTTTAACTGCAATACCAAATACATCGGTTGTTAGGTATATTTATTTAATTCAATCTTGTAAATTAGTTGTTTAAGAATGCTCTATTAATGAACTTAGTATTACATTCAGTCAAAATCAAACCTAAGTGAGAACAGCTGAATAAACCTGAATGTAAAGCTGCCCTCACAAAATACCTTCCATTTACTGTGTCTTCAAATATTTATCAATTATTATCATTTTTATTAGTATTTGCATTTTTTAATAGTCAAATCATATATGTACATAATATTTATAAATCATAATATTTTGCTTTCTATTCAATAATATTTATGATAAATATTGTTTTTTATTGAACTTTAAACTGTAGTCAAATAACAGTATTTTTGTAAAAAGAATCGATTGGGAACGAGGGTTTTTAAAGAGAATGCTGAGGGTGCAGCCGGCGAGGAGTGGCTGCCACTCGCGTGTATTAGCCGTATTGATAAGCATTATGTAGGTTTAGCTAAATAGAATTTAACTCGGAGCTCGCTCCAAGTACCAAATCATTGGTTTGATGTTGTTCTCTTATCGTGGTGATAAATTGCGTCGCGCGGCGCAAAGCTCAATATTTTTAGTAACCCAGAAGAAATATAATACCTCTTTTGAAAATAACATATTATATTGTATACATTTGTGATGTATCCAACCTACAATCACTAATATATTTTTCCCTGTTTATTTTGATGTGATATCATAAATGACTGATCTGAATTTAGTTTATAAGTTGGTTATGAATATAGAGTGCGTTTCAAGAGTGTAATTAAGATATATAAAGTGCCAATGCTCGTAATGTAATCCAGTGACTGCTCTGTTCGCAAGCTGATTTCCTCTTGACACAGCTCACTATTATCCGAATGACATCCTCTTATGTGCACAATCTCAGTAATGCTTGCAATATTTTGTAATTTATGTATTTCGTCAACTAAAATCAACCTAATATTAAGAGTACAATATGAGATGTTATATCATTTTAGTATCAAAATTAGCCGAAGATGTTAATATTATTAGTTAGGTAAAATTTTAATATAGCTTCGTATAATAATTGGAATGTTTTAGTATTTAGCAATGTGTAATTACAACAGATGTCGCAAGCAAATTGTCTCATGATTGAAACGAACTAATGTTAAGGGGCAATAATACTCTAATAATGTAGTTATCGTTCGCCCTCGCCCGGCGGCCATTGCACGACGCGCACTAGGCGCTACTTGTTGTAATATTATAATAAATAGATGTAGGTAAATTGTCGTACTTAATAATTATTCTTGCGATGCCTTAATTCTGGTTGTCAATTAGACTTGTCTTTGCCTAGAGTGTTATTGTTTTTATTTATTTTAGTTTTTTGCTGTTCCGGCTTTCTCCGTGAACTTCCAGTCCAGGCTGTTCTTTTGAATGATTTTGAGGTCAATTTATTTTACCTAAGTGTTCTTATTAAATGTTACCCAAATGTTTTTAATAAAAATATTTTTATATGTAAACCTTGTTTTATTTGATACATCTTGTATTTTTCCACAACACAGAAACCGGCAGTGCTCATACTAAATAAATAATAGTATTTGGCGCTCTCCACTGGTAAACATCTTATGCTCGTCTGGCCGATTGCCAATGACACTAGTATTTGCATAGCATAATCATTAATGCCATTATCTAATGGAACGCAACAATCCGTAGTGGCCTACAGAAAGGTAAAATCGATGAAAATCAAGGGGTATACCTGGGTGCATGCCGCTGCTTACTAAAACTGCGGTAAAAGATACAAAGAACTTAATATATAAAAATAATATCTATGATCCAGAATAAAATTTTACTAATAGTGTCTAGTATCTCTCATTAAAAATATACGCGTTGAATTGATAATAGTTTCAACGGGATTTAGGGATAAACAAATTTACATTCTATCATATTCCCAAAACTAAATAGGAAACGTATCTGGGGGCACGGCAGTGTTCTCCAAAGCAAACACGACCGTACCATCCATTACTGGAACAATAACGCTGCATTTTCAGGCCCCTCAGGCTCCCCTTTCGGTGTACTCAGAGAGCTAAAATTGGGTAGAGAGTTAGGGTTTAAAGGGAAAACTAGGATAATCGTAGGACTGGAGTACCTGGTGAACTTGATAAGAAAACACAAGAGCCCAACCAAAACAATTAGAGATATGGACATACCGCCTTTACAAAAAATATTCAACTATGTTTGAAGTATCTGATGTAGAACCCTCTGCTGGTCTCAGCTGTATTAGATACGAGTATATGGTAAAGCCCACTTATACTATTGGCACATACAAAATTGGATGATAAATTGTTGTACGTATGTAAATAAAGAAAAAAAAATTCGACACAGGCGGGAATCGAACCCGAACCATCGAGCCAACCTGGATGCTGATTTCAGTGAAGGATGACCACGTATGACACATTAAGATCAAGTAGAACTATGCTCTAACCCATTTATTCCCGTGGGTGTTCGTAATTGTAAGAGACGGGATATTGAAGCTTTTTAAAAATAGAAATAGAAATCATTTATTCATAACCAAAGGAACACTATAAATACGAATTGATTTTATGTGATTGAAGTGATTTTTTGGCGATGCGTTTGGAGATCCATCGCCAAAAACCATACGATCTTATCTCGACACAACTTCCAAAAGTGGCTAAGAATTTTCTTACTCTGAAACTTTGTCTACCCCATCTTGGGATTTATATAGCCGTAAGTATATGTATGTATCTAACGATTCTCTACACGATTTGTTTCGATGAGAATGCTTCACATTCTTTTTCATTTTTTGATGAATTGATTTTGATGACCTCTTTCTTGTCTTTATAATTTTGTATTCTCTCTGTCTACCAGCTATACGGTCAGACAAAAGGTAATGGCGAAACTATAAAGATTGCTTGTTGATTACGAACCCCTAAAAATACCAAATCGAAATTAATAATATTTCCAACCTTCAGAGATTAAGATGTGAATATTTAGCTGCATAAACAGGATTAGTATTATTTACTTAATAGTATTTTCTTCTATCATGTTGTATTCTTTTTCCGACTTTTTTGATAAAACATATTAAACAATAGGTCCTGCCTGAGTCGTTTTAACTCCGCACAATAATAGCGACAATGATGTTTTTGTTTAGAATATCCACTTTTGTGTCGGAATAATGGGTGTATTTATTCAGAAGGTAGCTCGACTAAAAGTGTCGCTTTTATCAAGAGCACAATGGTGGAGAATCAAAGAAATTACGATTCAACCAACCACCGCTTTCTTTTGAAATAAGGCAGCAATTTTGTGGAGTTGAGCCTATTCATACTTATTTTAGATACATTTCTGGTGAAAGTTTCATAGTATTTATGTTTCATAATATATGTCGGACATTAGATAGCGCAAAGTATATGGCTCGTTTCATATAAGGAGACCGAAACCTTAGGGCTTATCAATGGACCACAGGTCAACTTGTTCCTAAGCCACCAAAGAAGTTGTTATAGAGACATGCAGACTGTTGGCCACGGAATATTAACTTTACTGTATTTTTTGTGTGGAACAGCAGTTTGACTGACAAAGCCATAGAATCTCAACACTGAACACAGCTCACAAGAAGCTGCCAAGATAGTTTGAAAGGGCCACCTCCATATATTTCAATATATATGGAGTCCCATCACCAACAACCTTTATTTTACCATCCTTTCCCCACTCAACCTTCCAAAAGTGGCTGAGGAATTTAAAATTCCTTAGCCCTAGCTACCCCTTCTAGGGATTTATGGCTGTGACTATATGTATATGTATGTCGACTTGGAATCCTTACTAATATTACACGATCTTAATCTACGTTCTGAACATAATCTTCTATTAAGCATTCCCTCCCATTCAACCAATTACTATGGCTCCTCCTTCACTGTGCAGGCTGTTCAATTGTGGAACGCACTTCCGGTAGAGATTCGTCAGGCTAAATCCCAATCTATTTTCAAGGATATGGTAAAAAAGCACTACCTCACTGAAACGCTATAATACTGTTGCAAATTAAATTATATATATTAAGTACTAGTGGATCGTCCCAGCTTCGCAAGTGTAGCGTTGTTTTTTAAATATCTGAGGTTTCTTTCTTTAGTCACTGCTCAAGCATTGTGAAATTCAGCGCAATGTTTTCAATTTATTAAATTTATAGCACTCCCTAAACAGTGTAGTTTGGTGATTTTGAATGCGCTTTAATGAACGGTTCAGTATTTCCGTTTAATAGCAAATTTTGGAATAAAACGCGATGAAGTATTTATAACAATCTAAAAAATAAATCATTACGTGTTGTAGGATGCAACTACTGGCGCCATCTAGTATGTTATATGCAAATTAGTAACGATTCGGTTTTGGTCAAGGGCGCGATGGCTTATTTTATGTATAATTTCGGTGTTTCTCTACCGATTTCTATGATTCTTTTTTTATTGAATAGGTAGTAATGTTATCTTTTTTTAAATTAGGGATGAGTGAGAGGTTTACAAACGTAAGAGTAAACAAATACAATCAAAATGTTCCGAACTGCTAAGCTATCAGGAATCACACGTGTAATTGTGAGTCAACCGTAAAAGAAAGACATAAACTGTTGAGGATTTTTTTTTAGATAATTTTATGAAGAATATTTCCGTCATACATGATTTCTATGTAAGTTTAACCATTAAGGCTGCACACGCGACGGAAGCTTAAAAAATGTAGTAACTTCTCCCGTTTTCCCAAAATTTCCCTTTACTACTCTGCTGGAAAGTATACAAAAACCTGCCCAGGAGTATGGAGAATGATTGTACCAAGTTTCGTTAAAATCCGTCGAGTAGTTTTTGTTTCCATAAGGAACATACAAACCGACAGACAGACAGACAGACAGACAGACAAAAATTTTACTGATTGCATTTTTGGCATCAGTATCGATCCCTAATCACCACCTGATAGTTATTTTGAAAATATATTTCATGTACAGAATTGACCTCTCTACAGATTTATTATAAGTAATAGATATAAATAAAAATATGTATCATAATATTTATATGTATTATAAGTTTTAATTTATTGTATCACATAGTATTTATATGTGGTGTCCGCAGTATGAAGAATAAAAGAGCATGTATGAAAAGATTGATGGATGTAAACGAAGCCAGAGAGGTTTGCCAGGATCGTACAAGGTGGCGATCGATAGTCTCTGCCTACCCCAATGGGAACTAACGGCGTGAGAATATGTATGTATGTATGTATTTATATGTTTGTTAATAGTTTATTATTTTATAACTAGATTTAAGTATGACTGGATTGTTGTATTGTTTGTGCAGATTAACGCATAGTTATCAGTTTCACCATGTTGTTGTACATCTATCTCACATGACTCTAATTTATTGACCTCTCCATTCAAAGGTTGTCTGGAAGAGATCGCTTTTAGTGATAAGACCGCCAATTGTACTTTTGTTAATTCATTCGGTGTATTTGTAATTGTTTTTCCATATTTGATGTACAATAAAGAGTTTTCTATTCTATTCTAATATTATAAATCGGAAAGTGAGTTTGTTTGTTCCGCTTTCTCGCCGTAACTACAGAACCGATTGCTTTGGAAATTTGCAGACGTACAGTTAGAAGTAGAAGAAGAAGAAAAATGATATTCCCGAGAGAAATCGTGGGAGTGAAAAGTTTGGTTATAGGTTGTGCTTTATACCATAATATAACCGATTACCACGCGGGCGAAGCCGTGGGCAGAAAGCTAGTAGAAGATAAATGGCTACCTAGGTTTTTGGGGCTTTTAAGTGGCTTTTTGGCGATGCGATTGGAGATCCATCACCTTCATATTACCATCTTTTCCCCACTAGCTGCTGTCGTTGTTGTTGCCATGATTATTGTATAAAAAATACTATAATATAATACCATCAGTCGCCTCTTAAACACCCTCGGGAAGTAATGGTATGGGTCTATGCCAAGCCGGCTCTACACAGCTCGTCGATCGTCTCACAGCCCAACACACCATCACAGATGGTGGGTGGTGGCCTCTTTCAAACTATCTTGGCAGCTCTGCTTCTTGTGAGCTGTGTTCAGTGTTGAGATCCTATGGCTTTGTCAGTTAAACTTCTGTTCCACACAAAAAATACAGTAAAGTTAATATTCCGTGGCCAACAGTCTGCATGTCTCTATAACAACTTCTTTGGTGGCTTAGGAAGAAGTTGACCTGTGGTCCATTGATAAGCCCTAAGGTTTAGGTCTCCTTATATGATACGAGCCATATACTTTGCTATATCTAATGTCTAATAATAAATATCTTATGTATTTGAAAGCTACTCACCTGGTTGCTAGATGTTGAACGAAACTGGCTTAAAATCGATATATACATACATACATATACTCACGGCTAAAAATCCCTAGAAGAGGTAGCCAGAGCTAGGGAATTACAAATCCCTCATCCTCAGTTGTTGGTGATGGGTCTCCAACCGCATCGCCCAAAAATCCCTTAAAAGCCCCAATACCGTTAGTCGCCTCTTACGTACACCCACCGGAAGAGATGGGGTAGTGCTATTCTAAGACGCACTACACAGCTAAAATAAAATAAAATAAAATCGATAGAATACGCAAAAACGCTTGCTGTGTAACGCAATCACTGCGATTAGATTGTATTATCCTCTAAGAAATCTTCTTAAAATAATGATAACAAATGTCTATTCAAAAGTTAATAGTAGTGTGATGTTATTTACCCTAGTTTCTTGTGAAGGTTTTAGCTAGTCATCAGTGAACGATATTTTCAGTCTGCTGATAACTTTCAGAGTATATTCATGCATGACAGACCAGTTAACCCACAAACAAATATTCCATATTATATTTTTTTTAGATTTATAATTAACATAAATCTTTGAATTTCAATAAGTTATTTTTATTAACCTAGGTATGATTTGCCCTATTATATGGGGGACAGACTTCATGGAACGACTGAGAAAACGCAAATGCTTACTTTAAAATAATTTCTATGTGTAAGACCAAATTACACAAATTCAATGCGTCTCATCTTTTCTCCAATATAACCGTTTAGCATTGACCTTACGCGGTCCAGTGAAAATAATAATAATAAATATACAGACATATTATACACAGATCAAGTTAGCCCCAAACTAAAAAGAACTTGTATTATGGGATACTAACTCAACGAAATATTAAGTATTATATGATACACATACACACGCATGCTCATCACATAAATGTTGCTCTCAGCGACGATCGAACCCGCAACCTCCAGGCCGAGAAGCTAGTGGCCTATGCACTCGGCCACGGACGTTGCGAAAAGAGCGCGAGCTATGGGCCGAATGGTTGCTGCTTTGGTTACTGTTTTCTTTTAATAAACACAAAAGTGGCTGAGGCATTTCTTATTCCGAAGCCCTGGCTACCCCTTCTAGGGATTTCTAGCCGACCCGTGAGTATGTATTGTATTTATTTAGAAATAAATATGAGGTTCCAAATTCGACTCCAATTTGAATCGAAATCACGACGGATGTCTGTTATGATAGTAAACAAGATAGATACCAAATTCGGCAAATTAAAATAATTATTAGAAGAAATATACTTTATCTTGCGTTCAAAAATCAGTAAGTGTATAATAATATGTTTAGATTAGATTTCTATAGTCTAGATAGTCTAGATTTAACTTTGACTGATTGTTGTATTGTTTGTGTAGATTAACGCATAGTTATCAGTTTTACCATGTTGTTGTACATCTATCTCACATGACTCTAATTTATTGACCTCTCCATTCAAAGGTTGTCTGGAAGAGATCGCTTTTAGTGATAAGACCGCCAATTGTACTTTTGTTAATTCATTCTGTGTATTTGTAATTGTTTTTCCATATTTGATGTACAATAAAGAGTTTTCTATTCTATTCTATTTAGTAATGAATACATAATTCGATGAAACATGCGAACTTACTCGTGTATGTTGTTGATAAATCTGATGAATAGGTAGTAATTTACAAAATTGGATGTAAAGCAAATTTAGGACATGTTTTCATTGCAATTGATATTCTAGAGAAGGCTGTCTGACTTCCTCTTTTCAATACATGTAATTTTACTCACACAATTTGACTCAATGAACATAAAATTTGCTCATTATTATCGCACGAAGCGGTGGCGGTGATTTTTTAAGCTATAAATAATTGAAATACATTGCTATAATTTGTCTAGAGAATAAACAGCCGTCCCCTAAACATTTTTTTGTGACAACAAGAAAGTTTCCCATCGCATCTCTATCTTTAGGGGCCTATCAACGTTGCGTTCTCAAGGTATCAGTATCCACTCATCTTTTGCCAGCTTTTTAAATAAAATTGTGTCAGTCGTATTCAATTGCATGAACTTCATATGGATTGTGTCAATGGTAATGAAGAAAAAAATATATAGTTATGCCTAGCGCTCTTATTTCATTAGATAATGGACTATGACATAGCGTCATTTACAATATTTTACTATGAGAACAATAAATTGAGAATCAAGAGGATGAATAGATGTATCGTACTATAAACTCTTAAACTAGGCAAAGCTAGTAATTTTTTGAAAATTATTTACGAGACAAAATGTCGTCAGGAGTAAAAATTTTATGCTAAAATGTTGTTGTCCAACTTAATATTAAATAAGAATATAAATAGATAGAAGTTTTTTTATATAATCATTTAGCCATATAGCATTGGCCTAAAATATCAAATAATTTCTCTTCATCAGTGTATGAGTGTCACCACAGCTCTTCCTACTTAGCTACCAAGGTATTTCAGAGCAATATACGGATCCGGTGAATGTTAAGTTACTTGGTAACACAGTAATTGAATACCGTCTCGCCACGATCCAATAACAACCAAATTGCTCATCAACGTAGAATTATTTATATAAAAAGAGTAAAAGAAATATCGTTCTACGAGCAATGTTAAACAGTAGCTATTGAAAGCGGGTGAAGCCTTTAGAAAATCACCCTCTTTTTGAGTCGCTTTTCGCAGGCCGTATTTATGTTTTCCACATTTTCCATACAGAAACGAGGCAGTGTGGGCCGAATATCCTATTGAGGCTCGCACTCGGGAGTTGGTGCCAATTCAGCAGTAAATTAACACCATTCAGGCTTTGCGGCTGTGACTACGCTTTAAACATCTACTTAGCCGTCACATCGTTATGTACATTATATTCAGCTATTGTCCGCAAATCATAGTAATGGCTATAGTACCTTATTACTACATTTTTTATTACGAGACTTGGATTAGTTGGCAATTTATGATCATATATTTAAAAATTTAAATTATATACCTTAATTATCGTAGTATAGTTGGCCATAGCAATCATTGCGCATACGTTTGAAATATCTCTGTCATTTATGTCCTAATTTAATAGGCAACAAGTTTGTTAAAATAATAATAGCTAATATTTTTTCTTCAAGTAGGTATGTTGAAAACAGACCGGTAATTTGCTGACCTCCATCATACCTCTCATTCATGGGTTTCGCACAAACTTGAAGAAATTGTTGGGCCA
The DNA here is from genome assembly GCA_963576735.1 of Bedellia somnulentella. Taxonomy (NCBI): domain Eukaryota; kingdom Metazoa; phylum Arthropoda; class Insecta; order Lepidoptera; family Bedelliidae; genus Bedellia; species Bedellia somnulentella. Next base: position 13,855,030 of record OY755175.1, on the reverse strand, counting down.
CTTTCTTGAAAGTCTTCCCACACTCACCATTTCTTTTCCTAATCCATACCTAGTTAAGAATTTCAGAGATTGCATCACCCTGTCTCTTTTATAGCATACTAATTCTGCGACTGGAGTCCAGCATAATGTATTATTTCCATGTGGACGAATAAGTAAAGAAGTTTTGAAAATTAATATTTATTTACTACATACTTTTTTGCTGCGTAGTGCCGGCTTAGAATAGCACTACTCCATTTCTTCCGGTGGGTGTACGTAAAAGGCGACTAACGGTATTGGGGCTTTAAAGGGATATTTGGGCGATGCGGTTAGAGACCCATCACCAAGAACCTTTATTTCACCATCTAATCCCCACGTAACTTCCAAAAGTGGCTGAGGAATTTCTAATTCCTTAGCTCTGGCTACCCCTTCTAGGGATTTATAGCCGTGAGTATATGTATGTATGTATGTATGTACTTTTTAAAAGCTTTCTATTCGATATTATAATAACTAGATGTATTTATATCAAAGAAAACCTCTCTCGGCTCGGAATCCCAATTGATAAAAGTTGTAAGAGCTTTCACTGAATATACACAATGGTCTTGAAACTTAAAGGGATCTTTGTAGTGAATGCGACCAAATTGTATGAAAGTAGTCCTCTTTGAAAACTCCCTATGAATAGTGTTAATTCGCAATAGAGAGTTGCGCAGTGCTCGTCAATGCTCTATTCGACTTGGAAGTTCGCCTCGCTATATTTTGTATGGAAAGCGGGGAAATATGAATGACAACCCGACTTAAATGAACGTATGTATGTAGAGTCATTATTGAAATATATTTTGAAACATACACAGACGGTTTTAAACTAATGTTGTGCTTAATAAGATACTAGCTGTTCTGGAAATAAATATATATTTTGTCATTATTTGTATTTAACATAAAATTTTACTTTAAAAAAGCACTTCCTCTGTTTTTTCCGTGTGTCTGGTTTTGTGATTGGCAACGTTGGCAGCTTTTTCATCATTGGCATCCCAGTCCAGTGCTAAAACGAACCTATGGTATGTGGTACAAAAAGTTTTAGTAAAACACGTTGTAAATTTTATTTATATTAAGATGCATTTAGAGGTGTAATCTTATTTTGATAAGAAAGTTAGCGTCATAAAATTATAAAGAATGTGACAAAATATATATGAGTACGATGATGACGAATATTTGTGATTTTTACTGAATCCCTTCTCCTCCTTCCGAACCTCATATGATTAATAGACGCACCTTAACAAAAATTGACTGCAGCAGGGGCTCAATTCTGTAACTGAACAATAATTCAATCCAAAATCAATGAAAAACAAAAACAATCAGATTTTAATGGTACTGAACTGTTATAATCCTTATTTAATAATATCAACCGAATATAATATTTGATTATATCAATCTTTGTAACCTTCGGATATCCCATTACCAACCAGACATCTTTACAATGCGCAGTTGAAGAGGGAGCTTCATTAAAATTTTCAGCACTTCAATAGAGGTGCATAGTATCAAACGCAAAATGGGGCGTGTCTGAACAATACCTCTTACACAATGGCGGAGACGAACAATGGTAAACAGTGGCGACAAGCGCTTGTGTCTTATACTCTTATATCATTACGCGATAAAGAACCGCGTGGACTGCACTCGGAAGTAATTTGCTAACGGGCTCATTTCTAAAGACGACAAGATTATTATAATCTTTTGCCTTTATGAGAGAAAACTATGTACTATGTCGTTTTCTATTCATATGTTTCATTATGCTCAAGACGATTTGATTGTTATGTTTCTTAATAAGTTGTTAGTACATATACTTCAGCATTAGTTCCAATTAGAGAAAGTTTCGATCGCTACTGTTACGATCCTACCAAATCTCTCAAGCTCCATTTTCATTCATTATTTTTTTAAAGCTGTTAGTAGGAAACTTAATCTTAATAAACAATTAGATACATACATATACTCACGGCTGTAAATCCCTAGAAGGGGTAGCCAGAGATAAGAAATTAAAAATTCCTCAGCCACTTTTGGAAGATTTGTGGGGAACATATGGTATAATAAAGGTCGTTGGTGATGGGTCTCTAACCGCATCACCCAAAAATCTTAGAATAGCACTACCCCATTTCTTCCGGTGGGTGTACGTAAGAGGCGACTAACGGTATTGGGGCTTTTAATAAACAATTGTTTTGTATTATCTTGCATGATGTTGTCTTGAAACATTTATGAATATGAAACTTTATTGAATATTTTTAACATGAAAAAAAATAACTTTTTGTTGATGGATTAATATTTGACTTATAAAGCGCACTGCTACACTGCAGCATCAACTTATCTGTAAAATGAAACGAGGCGCAACAGTCCAAAACAGTTGGTATTTCCAATAAATAATAATAATTTACATATTTTTGTCACTCGTACAGAACTATACCGATACCAAAGGTAAAAGAAAATAATTTTCAAGGAGCTAGCTTGAGGTAAGACGCCCGCGCAGGGCCACTTTTATGCTTTTTAGTGACCTATATTTCTGTATAGATTTTGGTTAACCACCAGATTAATTAGACACATAAATATTTATTTTTTACATGTCAGACCTTTATTGAAGAATCATATTTTCTTATCGCTTTGCGACAATCACTAGCTGAAAATGCAAGTCAAACAGCACTATACCAATGTATTGACTGCCATTGTTAATGCTAAGTAAAGAATAATTGATAACTTATTACCAGGCGCCGCAGTATGGCTAGGTCCCACAAGGCAGATCTATGTTCGATGAAGATCGCTGAATAGCGATAGCATGTTTGTAACTTTCCTGCAAGCCGGTCGTTGTAAAGAGGAGGATCTTCTCAATAGTGACCTCTCCTCTTTAACCTCTCGTTGCGAAGGGTTCAGCTAGATTCAGTTACATTCATGTTTTATTACATGTTGCACTTGTTTATTACATCCATTGGTGTACCAATTGAAGTAATAACTAAAACGATGTCAATACCTTACTAGCTATGGTGTTAATCTGGTTTTCAATATCATCATTTTATCAATTATCTTTATTAAAACACAATATCTTCAAAAACCTGATAATCACCTTAATTTATCACGAGAACGTATCGCCTATGGATTATTAATGTACTTGCTAGTCACCTACTGTTTTAAATATCATTAAGGGATGTTGAGTGAATATGTATGGTTAGAAAATAAATAAATCAATATACAGAACAATTATAAGCATATTTATGATTTTGGTAAAATAGCAATCGGAAGTATTTGACTACCACAATGGAAACTTATAGCATGAAAATATTTTCCACCAGTTTTAGCGTTAATAGGAAATGTATTCACTTTCAGACATGTCGTAGCTTCCATCTTATTAATTAATGACATAATAATATACTCCTATTATATATCAGGCAATCGTAAAAGTTCAAATCAGTATACACATATATGTAGGAAATGGTTTACAAGTCAAGCAAATTGCTCAGCTAAGGCCTAACAAACTGCGGAGTCGTCATCGTCACTGGCGTCCGAGCAACAATATGCCCCGTTGAAGAGCCCCGAACAATCGAATGAAGACAATAAGCAGCGATACTCTGAGACAAAAAGGAGCGAAATAAAGGCTCACTTGTTTCCTGGCCGCATTGTGAGGGACGAGAGAGGGCAGAGACAAAAGCGTAATGTGCCACGGGCCCAAACAATGGGAGCTGAGCCATTATTGTTACTGTAGCGGCATTTTAGCGAAATATGTACTTACTCTGTAGCTACACTGACTGCCACACGAGTTGGCGGCAAACTTGACATGGCCTTGCCGTAGCAGACCATACGACAAGTGGGGAATTAATGGTTCGCTTGCACTGCCCTCTGTGAGTATAACAATTCGGTTAGGAATTTGTATGTTTGGTTTGATGAATATCCCTTTTTCTTTTATAATTATCTAGCTTATCATTTTTTATCATAACATAATTTTCTTATACTGATATTGAGTACTATGCAACTTCTTTTGACTTACTGAAAAAACTTATTCAAACACTTACGTGTCATCAAGCTGAGGAAACGGACAGACGATGAAAAGAATATCTGAAACAAAGAGAGTTTTTCCATTCATTTGTCGGCATTATCCATTTTCTTTGTTCTTTACAAGTTTGCTAGTTTTCTTGAATAAAGAAAAAACATTATTAGGAACGTAGCAACTCAATGAGTGGTTTTTAAAATCTTTAGAATTTATACAAGAACAATTCTATTAGGGCATTGTATTTACGTGGTGCAAGATAGCAGTGAAAAATAAATAATCAATAAATAATAATAACATAAACGTTCACGCTGAATATCCCCGAAGGAGTTGGCATGGCAGAGGTATACTAATAATTCTGGACAACGCGTGACTTTGTCACCTGGTGTTCAGAGTACTCACGTTTTGCATGGACAGTGTACTCACGTGATAGGGGGCAGGCCAATCGCCGTTTTGTACGAATACACTGGCACATGACTAAGTACAACTCAGTCATGTGGGTTACCTCACGATGTTTTCCCTTACCGTTAACAACCATGATAAATTAACCACACATATGTCTTTAGAAAAAACAAATTGGTGTAGATCCGACCCGGGATTTGAACACTAGTCGCTTGCACGTTAACCGGTGTTCTATCCATTGAGCTATCACGTCGTCAATTAAAATATTTAATTAAAACATATATGGACATATGACCCCAATCAAGTTAGCTCAAAAGAATAACAACTTATTGACTTGTGATATCGGTACTACCTCAATGATAAATTTTATAATATTTAACAGACATATTAAATAATATCGAAGGTTCATCACATAAATGTTGCTCTCAGCGGGTTTCGAACTCACGATCTCCGCTCACAGAATCCGAACTGATCTAGTCACCTTAACCAAGACTCGGCCACAGACGTAGTCATCACACGATATAAATTCCTAGAAGGGGTAGCCAGAGCTTCAGAATAAGCCATTTTAGGAAGTTGAGAAGGGACAAGGTTGTTGAAACCCAAAAATAATTTATAAAGCCCCAATAACCTAAGTCGGCTTTTACTAACACCCAGGGGTAGAAATGCGGTTGTGCTATTCTAAGCCAAAACTACACAGCTATCACACGTCGACGTCGGTACAGTACACTCAAATATTCAAATAAAACATATTCTTCATGACTTTTTCATTAATTAATTAATTAGTGTAAGCTTAGAATAGCATTAACCATTCCTACCCCTGGGGTTTCTTTTCTTCATCAAATCATTAACAAACTATATGACACAACTCTTTATATAACCTCTTTCACTTATTCCACTTTCTTACCATCAATTTCAATCGCGCATTCCATGTCCCCTTTTTTTGTACTAAGCTACAAAATACGAGTGGGTATATGCATACTGAGAAATATACACAGAAACTAAAGAATATAAATATTTAAGGGGTTTCCATAGAGAATATTGTATTAATAGTATCATTTAAAACTTTAATACTATAAATAGGATAATGAAACGGATTTTTTTCTATAGTCATGTAAGACTCCTCTGTTATGTCCTAGATTTTTTTTAATAATAACATATTTATTTCATATATGGTAAGATATAGAGAGAGATTCACAATCATAAACCTGAAAAAAGCTCCATAAAACCAATTTTAAATAATGAAAACATGGTATTGCATGAAAAAGTATTTATTTAATGTTGCTCGAATGAGCTCGCACTTGGCAGGTTTTTTTAATTAACCCTTTATCAAGATAACTTTTAGTAGCAATGTAGCGTGACCACGTGATGCGAGATGGGTGGGGATGGGGATGCGAGGTCCTAAATTAAGCCTTATGTTTTATTTTTTATCAGTCTCACTAGTCATATGGTTACATTCCTTGATTAGATTATCTATTGGTTTGGTTAAAGAATGTGAAACTAATTGGTTTAATATTCTAATACCACATCAAAAAGTCTACTAACACTGACTCGTTTATCTAAAGTGAGAAGTAAAAATTGTTATACCAAATAATGGTTCAAATTCAAAAGTTCAAGTAATATTACAAGAAGCCAGAAGAGGATGAAGACCCTATTTCCTGTGTTTGATCTGTTCACGGTGTGTGGTTTGTGAGAGCTTGAAGTCCGAGGTCCATTCAATAAAGATATACAAGTCAATAAAGAAATCAAAGTCATTTTTGTAGAATTAAAGGATAAATCTCGAATTTGAGTTTACTATTCATAATAAGGGATGTATTTATTCATTGCTTTAATAGTAAATTACCATTAACATCAAATTGTTCCTAATATTTATAAGTTCTATATAAAATGATTGTAGTCTAGCCAATACCATATATACGTAGCTTTCCAGCGATCTATTTTCACGATTAAGGTAAGGTCACGAGTTAGGTGTAGGTATATTTTAATAGTATCCAATTATACTAGTTTTTTTTCTCACCTTTCATACAACATGTGTCGTAGTACACTAGTGATTATAACGTGAGTTTGTAGTAAAAAATTAGTTAAAGATATACAATAGCTTAAAAGTTTAAAAAAAGACTGTTTTAAACAACGAGACTTGTGGATTAAAGAACAAGCGTGTCATCAAGTTTAATACCGATTACAAAGATATTATTATAGGTTCTTGTCGCCTCTCAATATAAAAAAGTGGCTGAGATTTCAGTATCCAAAGCTCTGTTCCTTACTTATGAGAACTCTTATTTAATATTTATTTTAAGAAGGTCTCAAAATCTGCAGGAAAATATATGAAAAGCAGTTAAGTCAAAACTGTAGACCAATTTCAAACTATCATTAAACTATACGAAAGAATTTAACTGAATCCTCAGAAATATTTGTTCAATAAAACAAACTGAGTTCTAATTTAAACTCTGTTATCAATCTACACCAATTATTAAAATTATCAGAAGCAACTTACAATCTTACAGTACAATAGCATCAGATAGTTACACAATAGCACCTTCCGAATTCCGGTCCGAGCAGGTTCTATTGTAATGAATTAATTAATAAAATCGGGCAGCAAGGGGGTCGACCTATTGTCCAGCTCCTTACTTTGTCTAAGGATGGATCAGATCTCATTAACCAGTCATTGTGCACCGGTGGTCAGCGAACAAAGAGCTGGTCCAGTCAGCTAACCTGACTTTAATGTTGCGTCATCCTCTATGTAAAGAAAGGGTGAATCGTGATATCGAAATTAAATTGATCTCTCAACAATACTCCTTTTGTTCGTTGTTGTGCTATTTTAAAACTGTAAGAAATAAAGACGTAGTAAAATCCAATTGTTTCTTTATTTTCGTAGCGGTAAAAAGCTACGAAACTGCTACGAAAAAATATATCTACGAAACTACAACTACGGCTGGCTCCCAGCATATTTTCTGTGGTGGAAAATTCAAACACTCATCCAGCTGAATATATTTTACTATTGCTCTCATTCTCTTATTTTAAGCCTATATAATATTCAATAAAGTTTAGAGTTTCATTCCAATCCAAGATGGAGAGGGGAGTTCTAAAAAGAAGCTTCTTTCACCAAAGTCGTAGTGCGGACAATAGATGGCGCTTGATCGAGATAACGATATGTTAACATTGTCACAATGGCGGCGGTAATGGCGCGATTGTACTTCTTGCTCGGCACAATGCTTTTAGATGTCACTTTCAACAATGGACTCGTTCGATATCAGCTCGATTGTTCAGTGAAACCAAATTAAATAAAACATCAATTTGAATATAAATCAACGCGGTCACGCCTAGCTGTTTGCAATTTTATCGCCTTGTATAGTTATATAATCATTTTTTAATTCGAGATAATGCTTAAGTATATTCTTTACACTTTAAAGAAAATAATAGCCGTGTAGTGCCGGCTTAGAATGTCACTACCCCTTTCTACCTACGGTAGTCGTAAAAGGCAACTAAGGGTAAGGGGCTTCTTCAAGTGTTTTTTGGGCTATGTGTTTGGAGACATCACCAACGGTACTTTATTTCTAACATCTTCTCCCCTATCAACTTCCAAATGTTGCTGAGGAGTTTCTAGCTCTGAAGTTCCGGCACCCCTTTTTGGTATTTATGGCCGTGAGTATATGTATTTAAATATGTTTAAAAACACTAAACTCCTGCAGGCGCCAACATAGAATCGTTCATACTAAACATTGAATGTTTTATAATTACTGAAGTAGTATCCGTCAATTTCATAATGTAGTTCATAAGATGCAATTAAACATAGTACACATTGAGAACTATTAAACATTTCTTTAAATATGAGGAAGGAACATATACTCACGGCTGTAAGTCTCTAGAAGGGGTAGCCAGAGCTAAGAAATTAGAAATTCCTTAAACACTTTTGGAAAGTTAAGTGGGGAAAAGATGGTAAAATAAAGGTTGTTGGTGATGGGTCTCCAACCGCATCGCCCAATGTTCCCTTAAAAGCCCCAATAACGTTAGTCGCCTCTTACGTACATCCACTGGTAGAAACGGGGTAGCGCTATTCTGAGCCGGCACTACACAGCCTGAGGAAGGAAGTAAGAACTTAAACTTCCTTGCCTTCCAAATTGGCAAGGATTACCGATACGAACGACTTAGGTGACTGACATAGCCGATTTACGCAACAAATGTTCTATGCTCTAAGCCAATACACTTGCTGCATGTCTTTACTCCGCCAATATAGTTATAATGAAAGGCCGCAGATGATTGGGCCTTGAGCTCATCTCGCTTTGCATCGAGCACATCTTTTCTTATACTTTCTATGTTCCGGTTTTTTACCCCAGTGTATGCCTCTAAGACCAGTCATCTGCCGTTACCTTAGACTGCGACGAGTCAATCTTAAAACGCATCAAGCGTGGCGCTTAATCACATCTTTGTACCAAAGGGATCAGACACCAGAAAACATTTTAGATTGAATCTATCCAATGTTTGAATATGCTTACTCCAATTCTTAAAGTACGTGAGGAATTTACAATTCTGATGATGGTCTGGCTAACCCATCTTGGGATGCATAGCCGTGAATATATTTACGTATCTATCTATAACTCTTTTACCAATTTACTTTATTTATCCTCCCTATATGCCTGAACCATCTTAACAGAACCTTTTCTTTATTTTTTACCATAAACATATCTCTCTCACTCACTATATCTCACTCCATAACATATTCTTTTTTTTTTCAGAAGGACTTAACCCATCTGCATTTACTCTATTTACGCTCTGCCATTCGGTCCTTTGCTGACTAACTATTCCTTATCATTACTACTAACCGCTTAACTTAAAGCATTATAAATTTTCACTATTAGGTATTTCTATGTTTGCATTCAACTTTCCATCCCTAGAAAACAAACATAAATGTTAAAAAGCAATTGACTGCAATTACTTTTGGCTTTCAATTCGTATTTTTAGCTGGATGACCAAATCTAGATTTATAGTTACACTATTTATAATCCATTACAGCTCCACCGATTTGGCTAAAAATTGGTGGGCAGGTAGCTATTATAAGCTATTATAACCAGGAAAAGGACATAGGATTTTATTTATTTCTTAAATGGTTGGCTACGACCTGCCAAAGAAACACAGGCATCATCAAGCCTATATTCATAAGAAGTACAGTTATAAATAGACATCGGATTATATGCACTATCAAAATGCTAAAATATGCATGCAAATATGCACTAAAAAAGGGCGAAATATGCACAAAATATGCACAATAAAAAACCATTTATAGTAAGTAATTTCTAATCATTAATTAGAATTTACGTTTATTTTTATTTTAATTTTTATACATTATACATTGACATATAAATCTGTGACATTATAATCAAAAGAGACAGCAGACAACCTATAATAGGTAATGTTTATTTATTATAATTTTTGTGACAATAAACAATAATATATTTTTCCAGATTTTCTATAGCAAACTTGTGACGTTTGTCACTTAATATCAATTTATAGGCAGAAAATGACCTTTCGACGTCAACTGACGTTACCGGACAGAACTTGAAATTTGGCGCCATTCCTGCAGAGACCTCTTCAGGAAGAGTTTGTCCGCTGCCGTTGATAAATGCATCGATTTTTCTTATTCCATCAAGATCAGGGTTTTATACAATACTCCATTTAATTTGCCACGAACCTTTTGCGATATTACAGACGGTAGGGCGTTACTCTGTTCAATCATTTTTTCTAATATTTCCAAGGACTTGCACAGAGGAAGGTTTTTAGTTTCTAATTTTTCGATTGCGTCGGGTATATCGCTGAAATGTGTTGCAATAAGAGCAATATTTTTTTTTATTGAAGGATCCTCAAATGCCAGCTGGTTTGACTTGATTGCGATGGCATCTGATGTGTCAAATGATCCAACTACTTCTTTTATGGCATCAAAATTCTCAGCATAAAACAATACAGCTTTTAACCAAGTTCCCCATCGTGTTAAAATTGGTTCTGGGGGTAGTGCAACGTTTGGTAGTTTCTCTTTATATGCTTGAACTCGTGATGGTTCTTTTAAAAACACTTTTTTTGTAGAAGAAATCAATTCATTTACTATGCTGAACTCATTTCTGATTTCTTCCGCCAATCGATGTAATCCATGGGCTAGGCAGGTGATGTGCAGCAATTTTGGGTAGAATACTTTAAGAGCCTGACCAGCTTTTACCATATATGGCGCACACCGTCAGAAACAAAAACACATATTTTCTCGTCTATAGAGGAATCGGGAAATAGCGATTTGATGGAATCATTTATGAACCGGGCGATAGTTGAATGGTTTGTTTTTCTAAAACCTTGCAAGCAACCAAATGGGGAATAGAGGGCTCTTTAGATAATTTCCCAACAATTAGATTCGCTATATATCGTCCACAGGAATCTGTCGTTTCATCTGCCGATATCCATATCAAATCGTTCGAGAGATCGGCGCGAATTTCACCAAGTAGTTCTACGTAGATATTTGAAAGGTAGTTTTTTCGAATTGTGGATTCTTCAGGAATTATCTGATTAGTGCAATACTACTACTTCTTTATAACTTATAAACAACTACTATTTTCCATATGAACCTACGAGTAATATACAATTTAAAGAATATTCAAAGAGCATGTTGGCATCCAATAAAAATTTTGCCACTTGAAGTTTTCTGTTTACTAATTAATCGAGCTTAAACCCAAATGTTTCTGACATATTTGATGACGCTTCACACGTGATTGATTTATTTGATTACGTACTGGTACCCAAATCACTTAAAATTATGGAAATACAAAAATATTACTTTATTATCATTATCCATGTTAAGTTTGATGATAGCTTTGGTATTCAATCTTTTTTTTCTCTTCATCACCAACTTTAGGCGAAAAAACTCATGAACATCTTGTCACTTTTGCCATACATTCGGTCGCATCTTCAAAGATATCTTTAATTATATAATATGACGGTGTTTGTAATAAAAATATATCATTAAATTAATTAGGACACATACTTTGGCTTTGGACGCCTTCGTAAGGCGTCCAAAAGCATGAAGAATAAAAGAGCATGTGTGAAAAGATTGATGAATGTAAACGAAGCTAGGGAGATTTGCCATGATCGAACAAAGTGGCGATCAATATTTTCTGCCTACCCCAATAGGAAATGGCGTGAGTATATGTATGTATGCATGATAAATTCTATTGCTTCAAAAATTTAGTGCAGAGAGACGAATGGCAATGATGAGTTACACAAACGAATGAAAACACAAATTCGATGTTTTGACACACACCAGCAATCAAAGGTGGAAGTGAAAAAAATGGGATCCGTAAGCAAAAAGTAACAGCTGAGGAAACGAAAATGTCTCGTATCAGGAAAAAAGTCCTTAAGCGTAAGAAGAACATCTCAACTTTTGACTGCAGCTCTTTGTTAAAAACAAAATTTGTGATCAAAGTGGTTGCAGAGACACGCAGCCGTTGGCCAAATAACAACATACATACATATTTAAAAAAAATGATTTATCAGTTCAAGATTACCCCAGGATATTCTTAATACTCCTTGTATTTCATAAGCACCAAATAAGTGTTGCCTTCAGTGGGTTTCGAATCCGCGCCATGCGGGCTCAGAAACTAGTCACTTATAAACGAGGCTACCGCTTAATTTAAATCTTTTTTGTTCATGAAAACCTCATGTGGCGATTATTACTAATAAATGAAGGAAAGAAAAATTTCGACACAGGCGGGAATCGAACCCGCGACCTCGGGTATACGCCCCGACGCTCTGCCAATTGAGCCACCACCGTGTCAATGGCTGCCAGCTACCGCTAGCTAGCAGAGGCTACCGCTGTCGTCAATTTAATATTCTTATTTAAAAAAATATTCAAAACTTTGTAATAATATACGTGCGATTGGTCCCTCACTATTTACATGTTTGCGGAAATCCGGGATGTAACAGCAATACAAATAAATATAACTACCTAAAGGGCCTGCCATAAACATAACTATGACAGGGACTAGAAGCTTTCAAAATGAAGTGAAAAGCAAATATGCAACGAACGTTTTTAATGGAGGGGAAAAATGAATTGCATTATTATATCACATTTCCGGACCTTTCATCTTATCATATTACAAAACGGCTCTTGCATTATGTTTAAAGATATTTGTTTCTGCAGAAATAATCATTGTGTCATATTATGTTAGAAAAGATAACTCTTTATTGATTCAATTCAATCTTTCTTCAATGGCCTTTAACCGTGTGTTTTAACACAGTAACTTTGCCAACGTCCAGTGAAAAAAAAACACATATTGAAAAGTTAAGAAAATTTTGAAACACTCATTGATCATTCATGGTTGAAAAATAAAATAAATATTAACAACAAAATATTTACTACAAAATTAACAATATGAACAAAAAGAATGCATTATAATTTTATATTATGGACCTTGATGAAATGACACAAAGTTTTAATGAATGGGGTATATACAAAACAAAGTAAACATTTAAAATTAGTAGGAAGAGGGATGAAAGGAGGCAAAACATCATATAAAGAAAATGATAAATTAGGACATGCGAAAAAAATATGGTCAACTGTTCCTTCATCTAATCCACACTCGCAAATCGAACTGTCCCTTATCCTTATTTTAGCAAGGTGAACCGGAGTACACGAATGACCCAAACGAAGTCTACAAATAGTGGATGCTACCCATTTGTCAGCAGATTTACATTTGAAAAACCAAGGTCTAGACGGAATGTCGTCACCCTGGATATCACCGTAATATTTACCTTTTAAAGATTTTGACTGGAGCCAAAGCAATTTCCAAGATTCAAGCATTCGAGGCCTGGCTAACGAGCATAAATCATGACTATAGATTATTGAGTAATCAATACAGCCGGAACTAATGGCTAATTTGGCATAATTATCAGCCAACTCATTTCCAAAACTTTTTATTGCATATCATAGAAAAAACATTTTACAGATTACAGAGTTCTTGAATAGATGCACAATCGATAGTCTTTGCCACAAAAACTTAGCTTATAGATATTATACATTAATTTAAATAACATAATAAATAAAATTCGGTATTCAAAGTTTTACTAAAGTGATGCTGATTACAAAACCCTTTCGAGATATTATGTTATGGTAATATAACTAATATGACATTTAATTTATCAAAAAACTGTAACAGTGTTTGACCTTCAATGTCATTTCAAAGACATTCGTTTTTGCAGTTTATTAATAAAATACAGAAAATCACAGGTTCATATTTATTATAATATCGTAATAATATCATTTGAGATCACAATTACTCATCTAAAATGAACAATATTCAAATTAGTCTTTTATTTTCGTTTAAAAAAATTGGTCGTGTAGTGCCGGCTTAGAATAGCACTACCCCATTTCTTCCGGTGGGTGTACGTAAGAGGCGACTAACGGTATTGGGGCTTTTAAGGGATTTTTGGGCGATGCGGTTGGGGACCCATCACCAAAAACCTTTGTTTTACCATCTTTTCCCCACTCAAGTTTCCAAAAGTGGCTGAGGAATTTCTAATTCCTTAGCTCTGGCTACCCCTTCTAGGAATTATAGCCGTGAGTATATGTATGTATGTATGTATGTATTTTCGTGTTTACTATCGAATAAAAATATTTAATAAATACCAAAAAAAAATTGCATACCGAATTAGGATAAAGTTACGTTTTAACAAAGTCAACGATATATTTAACAGTTTTGAGTTGGGTTCTCTAAATCAAAGTAGACTTTTCTATAAACTTTATAAATAATATAAAAAACTAATTAGTTTGAAGTCTGGTGGGCCACTTATAGCAATCCCAAAAAAAACTTGACGATGTGTTTGTCACATTTCTACAAGCCCGGGATATAACATACACCATTCGATTTAGCGCTATTCTAACATACATTAATATACTCACCGCGATAAAATCACTAAAAAGGTGGAAGCCAGAGCTTTATAGTTCGAGATAGATCAACCACTTTTTGAAAATTTAGTGGCTAAAAGACAGAAAAATAATGCGTGATAGGTGATAGGTCTCCGGCTGGAGTAAGTAATTAAAGATAAAGATAAAGATAAAAAGATAAAAAATATTTATTTCAAAATAAAAAGAATTGTTCTCTATTTTTTGCACGTCACAAACTTACGTATAAGTTAAATCTTACTCTACTGACTCTACTTCGGATTCGGAAGGTGTATTGTTGCGAGAAGAACCCGTAAGAAACTCAGCAACACACATCTTTTCTTAGTCAAATTACAATATTGGTGTATGTCTGGAAATATCCTGAATAGAGCCCTGGTGACACCAAGCAGTTTCATCTATCATATAATCATTTAAACTGTAATAAGCTTTTAAATGAAGACTGCGTTTTATAATTACTTTGAATTTTTTTTCTGTTAGATTCAAAATGTCATCAGGTATTTTATTATAAAATTTTACACATAACCCCATAAAAGATGTATTTATTTTTGACAATCTGTACTTTTGAATTGAAATTTTATTATTATCTCTAAGACTTCTAGTATGTCTGTCACAGTTTTTGGAAAATGCTTTCAAATTTTTTCTCACATACATGATGTTTTCATAAATATATTGACATGGCAGTGTCATTATATTTATGGTTTTAAACAATTCTCTAAGGGAATCTCGTGAACCTAAATTATAAATAGCTCTTATTGCTCTTTTCTGTAAAATGAATATTGACCCAACATCAGCAGCTCTGCCCCAGAGTAAAATGCTGACATGATATATATAGACATGATGCTATGAAAATAACTATAGTAAACTAAACGAGCGGTCTGTACATCAGTTAAATGTCTTATCTTTCTAACGGCATAGGCAGCACTGCTTAGCCTGCCAGCTGAATTGTTGGGAGGCATAGCTAGGTTACCCAACAATTACTCTAAGGACCCCAAAACCCTAAGTCTCTCTTCCGTCAACCGCGGAAGGAAATAGTTGAGTGTTATTCTAAACCAATACTAACTGAATAAAAATAAAAACATTTTGAGGAGAACTGTATATGTCTCTGTTTCCTCTTGCAAAAATGCAGGTTAGCATAACATAACATAACATATACTCACGGCTGTAAATCCCTAGAAGGGGTAACCAGAGCTAAGGAATTATAAATTCCTCAGCCACTTTTGGAAGTTGAGTGGGGAGAAGATAGTAAAATAAAAGTTGTTGGTGATGGGTCTCCAACCGCATCGCCCAAAAATCCCTTAAAAGCACCAATACCGTTAGTCGCCTCTTACGTACACCCACCGGAAGAAATGGGGTAGTGCTATTCTAAGCCGACACTACACAGCAGGTTAGCAATACTAAATTTATTTTAGATTCAAAAAAACTAGAATACCATTACCAACTACCATATTATGTGCACGCTCTAGCTAGAGTATTCTTAACGAATATATTTCTTAGACTAAAACAATCAAATTTAATTTACGTTACACAGTGTGTAATGACACAAAGATATATTCAGTCAAAATCACAAGATCATGTAAATCCATTGTTCGTTACTCAACAAAAGCCACCTACATAAAATAATCATGTTATCTAATTAGAAACCACAACTCACTATGTTGAACTTAGCCCATTGTGCGAAGGACAATGACAGCTAATGCCTGATCTATGTAACTCGCTACATTGTTCTTGTGTTGACAGATTTTGCTTCTATGAGTTGAAACAATGTCCTTGGAACGCGGAGATGTACTGTAAAACTGTGGAATATTCATTATTTTGTACGCCTTCTTCAGTCATGTGATGTATAGAGTATGTCGTATAACAGACCAGACATATATAACATCACGACCATGTTTTTAACAGAGTTACTGATTTTTTCAATAATCATCATTGCAGATCATATATAGCCCCAACGAAGTGCACACGCCTTCCTAGAAAAAGGGGATTTGATCGATCCACAATCAACACGCTGACATAGTGCGGCTTAGTAAATAATACTACTTTCATAAAAGTCGAGAATACAAGACTAGTTCGTGAAACTTATCATAGTGTGTGATAAATTTGCAATAACAACAGTCGCAAAAAAACTTTGCAGTTATATCTCAATCACCTCGTACGAAATAGAATACACACTGGAAGAAAAGGGGTACTTCTATGCTTACTTGTTAATTTGCTACTTTTAAAATTAAATAGTTACATACATACATACATACATATACTCACGGCTATAATTCCCTAGAAGGGATAGCCAGAGCCAAGGAATTATAAATTCCTCAGCCACTTTTGGAAGTTGAGTAGGGAAAAGATCGTAAAATAAAGGATTGTGGTGATGGGTCTCCAACCGCAACGCCCAAAAATCTAATAAAAAGGCCCAATACCAATATTGCTAATATTATTCGCTCCTAACAGTAGCAATTCGGTAAGCTGTACATATTACTTTTATATTCACGCTATAAGCTCACATTGCGGTAGTCAGAGATTAATGATTGCCATCTCATTCAAATTTTTCACTTTGGAGCGATATTTTTCGGTACATCGTTTTTACTGAGAGCCAAGGAATTATAAATTCCTCTGCCACTTTTGGAAGTTGAGTGGGGAAAAGGCGGTAAAATAAAGGTTTTTGGTGATGGGTCTCCAACCGCATCGCCCAAAAATCCAATAAAAAGCCCCATTAAATAAATTTATTAATTTAAATAGTTAATATAAAATTAATGCAACAACGACACTTCAACGGTTTCATAACATAGTATGTTGTACATCCTTCTTCATCCATCTTCTTGATAACATTTAAAGCACTTTTATAGCTGTCATATTACTCTATTTACTGTCTCATGAAAAATGCAGAGCAGATCCTTCCAATGCGCGAATACTTGAGTAATAAATAATAGGACTTCATCAAAAATATTTAAGGTACCGATAGTTCTTATAATTCGTATTTGAAGGCCAGCTTATGATTTTAACATATACGAACTGTAACTTTCAAGTAGTATGCTTAGAAAACAAAATTAATGAATGATTTTTTGACGAAAGCTGTGGCTGAGTGGATAGGTTTTTAGTTTCTAGCAACATTTATGTGATGAGCATAAATGATTGTTTCTTAGACTTGGATGTTATTTATATGTGTATTATGAAATATTTAATATCCCTCTGGCTACCCCTTTTTGGAGTTTATGGCCTGAGTATGTGTTAAGGTCAAACCTTGTTAAATATACATAATACCAATCCGATAAATGTAGAAGTAATACACAAAAATAAAGGAGATGTAAATCATGAGTGTAATGCAATCGGAGTACCAAATGTTTCCGGTCCACATCCGTCCGAACTTCCGGCCACGATACGAGTATTCGCAGATACAGTTATTGAGTTAAGCTGCGATGAAGATAATGATTGATATGCATAAATTATTCCGCATCGTTTGCTGTTGCGATCATTCAATTGTTTACCCTCTCTCTATGACGTGTATTTAAAAAAACAACTACTCAAAAGGTCCTTGATAAGTGAAGCTGCAACGAATATTACAAAATAGGATGACCTAGTGATCACGCCGGCTTTGCTTGGATACGGATCTGCTCACTCCCTACGGCATTTAGCATATTATGAAGCCATGATACTACTGAACGTTCGTTGCTGCTTTTCATGGGTACAAACATATTAAAATCGGTTCAACAGTTTCGGATCCTGTTCATTACAATCAAACGAAACGGAAAAAAAAACTCTTTATTTTATATAAGCATACCTACATATATGTTTTGACGAAAATTAACTGTGGCTAACCGAGCATAAAGCTCTTTTACTTGGTATTTGGGTACAACTCAGCAGCTCGCCACTATGACAAGCTATCAGCATTCCTCTATTCTAAAATGAAAATATTTTCTGCTGAACCTACTCCTATGATTCAAAAACTTTTACTTAACCCACAAAATACTTTACGTATACTTGACCTCCCTCTACGAAAATGGGCATACAATTTCAAGTGAAAAATTTTCAAAAACACTTGAATGCGAAAAACAATTTAAGTTTTTTCTTGTACAAAAAAAAGAGATCGTAGCATCGACTATACGAGTATGAATGGAATTTTTTAATTGAGTTGTCATAACCTGAAAATCTGAATTCGTTCCATCCAATATAACCACAAGGACAGTGAATCGATATTATCAATCATTTAAACCACACCAATGAAGTTTCTAAGATTGATTAAAAATGATGTTAATTAAAAAATTACATACATACATATACTCACGGCTATAAATCCCTAGATGGGGTAGCCAGAGCTAAAGAATCAGAAATTCTTCAGCCACTTTTGGAAAGTTAAGTGGGGAAAAGATGGTAAAATAAAGGTTGTTGGTGATGGGTCTCCAACCGCATCGCCCAAAAATCCCTTTAAAGCCCCAATACCGTTAGTCGCCTCTTACGTACACCCGCCGGGAGAATTGGGGTAGTGCTATTCTAAGCCGACACTACACAGCAAAGTACAAACATTCAAAAAATTAAAACGAGTTTATTCCTAATTAAATGTAAAAGTTACCTATCAGTTAAACAGTACCAATTAAGTTTCTGAAATTAATTAAAAAAGTAAAGTTATACATAAGGTTTTCTCAACAAATATAAATCAGATTTAATTTAAAAAGTAACTTGTTAGTTTCAAATTCATCAAGTAAAAATTTAAGTAAACATTATATTATAGTGAATATCATTATGGAATAATTGTTTGATTACTTATATAATTGAATCGATTACGTACATTAAAAACTTCTATCGCATCAAACTTCGCGTTGTAATAGGATCTTCGAGCAGTCTTTGTTAAAACAGTCAAACTAAACATCCAACTTCTCATCCACTGATACAGCCAGGATTGCATTCACGGGCACATAAACAACACACGTTCGAGTCCGCTCGGAGTTCTTTTGTCGCGATTGTCAAGGAAAACCCGATCAAGGGAAGTGTGGCGATGTGGAATTGTGGAGCCGCCTTTGGTACTCCGGGCTGCATTATGAGATAGGCGCCATTGTGAACGCGCCACAACTTATAATCTATTCTGTTGAATCATGAATCAACGGAGCGTGCTACCAACTTTTAAATTCAATATATCTGAACGGTCTTTGAAAGCATCCTCCCTAATAGTAAAATTAACTAGTTTAACTAACGTATAAGATGAAATGATAATCTGTTCATCGATTCGTTTTGACTATATGAAGTTTTATATGCTAAGAATATGTATTCAGTAGTTAGAAAGTTTACTATTCATATTTAAATCGAATTGAAAATTGTCTATAAAAGTGGAATATCACCGAAAACAATAGACGGACGGGAGGGCAAGGGGATTAGGTGCTTGCGACGCTATTGAACAACTTTTGTCCCATTGTGTTGTCCACTAGAGGGAGGAGCGGGCTCAAACAAAGACTCAGAACAGACATAAAGCGAAATTCATCATCAGCAACATGATTGTTCTCCACATAAAAGGCATCGTGGACAATGCTATAACGTTATTAACAATTTGATGCATAAAAGTTTGCGATCGCTGCGTATAGAACATATCATCCTAGTCCAGCATTTGAATTTTCAGTAGTATACTCACTTAGAAAACGTAGAATTTGCTGTAGAAAAATTTAGAGAAACCCTCTCAAAAAACATTCCCTAAAAAAGAAGTTATACCAATGCTCCCCACTAGTAGAGTGTACCAAAGTAAGTCCCGACCACAATACGCTATTGTCACGCATTTTCCCTATTTCACTGTTTGAGTTCTTACTTTGTATTCTCAGTTCTCGTGGACTGAAATGTTTAGGTACTCAATTGATTCCACACATTAAAATATAAACGATTTTAGTTAATAAACCACAAGCTCTTTATGATCCTACGAGTAGTCATAATAATATTTGAGCACCCAGTAAACTTCAATAAAAAATGAATTCAAAAATTAAAAAGCCATAAATGAAAAACGGGTTACATTTATTATTAAAATAGTAACAACAACTTCTAAGGATTCCGTAACCCCAAGACGTTACTTCGAACAGTTTAATTATACTCTGAAGTTACTCAATAAAGAGGCTTTTATGCTTTTTTATTTCCGAATAACCAAATAAGTCTAGAGATTAAGTCTGAAAAAGCAATCAATAATTTTCTTTTAGCGCCGCTTTGAAGACAAGGCCTTTAAGCCACTGCGTCTCCTGACCGAAAACTCAAAATATTACGAATAGTATAAAAAAATATTTACAGGCATATAGTGCACATACATTATGAAAATCATAAACAATATTTATTAATTTCAAATTCCAGCTCATCTTCTAAGCCCCATTTTTTAAAGAGTCTTATTTTTACAACCAACTTCATAAACATCGATTTCTTGAAAAATTGCTTGAAAAATAGCACCCAGTGTGTGTTATCCTTTATGCCGAATATGTCACATATTTGGCGCTTGGTATTCACAGGACCCACTGTCTGGACAGTGCAATCACATAATAAGGGGAGACCTATCCCTGCTTTGTAAGAACACGCTATCACATAACTAAGTATAACCCAGTCATGTTGGTTTCCTCACGATGTTTTCCCTTGCGGCACCGTTATCATCCTTGATGTATGAACCAAACATTTGACTTCAGAATATGACACATAGTCGCATCGTATATAGTGCGGGTCCTATTCAACACTCAAACACATTTCTGTAGAGGCTCTTTCCACTGAGCTAGCAAATTTCATATATGATATGATAGAAGAACTTAAAACATTCAGGAACAATCCTGGATATAATCGTTATGTAGAAACTGTGTTGAAGCTTTGTATTGTACAAAGAGCCGCAAATTAAAAAACTAGTAATGTTGTAAATAATCCCAGTTGAACAACCTACTATTCACCAAAAATATTATCATGCGACTTCATCTCCTCAAGCCGTGCTTAGTTCAAAAATTATTAGTAAGATGTAGTCTAGATAGCCGAGCCAGCGGTAATGTAGTGGCGGCGGGGAAGGCGCGGGCAGTCAATGGATTACAAGCCATGCCTAATCTAGCATCGCGTCACACTATTGTGTCAGCGGCCATTGTTTACCGAGATCGATAAAAATGACACTGTGGTTATTGGGAGGGTGGGCTGCATCAATGGAAATATGAATATTATCGTTTAATGTTAATAATGTTTTATTTATATTGTTGCTTATTGCTATGTGGTGTCGGTTTAGAAGATCATCAATTCATTTATTCCTGTGGGTGCCGTAAGAGGCGATTGAGGTTATTGGGTTTTTTAAGTAATGGTTGGGTAATGGGGTTGGACGCCCATCACCAACCATCATTATATTGAATATTTTAATTTTGAAGCGCTGCTTACTCTTTTTTATTATTTATAGCCGTGAGTAAATGAATGTATTTATGTATATTATATTATTGGTTGATAAAAAAGTGGTAGAGGAATTAAAGCCTCCGCAAAAATGAGGGATTAATGAATAGATGAGCAAAAAGTTTTAGGTTCTAGGGGCTCAGCTCGAATGTCATGTGAGAATCAATACCGTAATATCTTGAAGCGAGTTAAAGATAATTGTATTGGTCGACAGTGTATGGAACTAACGTAGAAAGAGTGCCTCGTTTTGTAGTGGTCGGTGACAGAGTCGGTAGGTTAGAATTGGTGGATATGTTGAGGAGCTATATTTGCCTAGCACTGGAATATAGGGATAAGATAACACATCTACTTTACCAATTTTCAGTCGACCTTATTTCTCCATTTCCTTCATATATCCTAGGTTACGAATAACAAAGTCTACTGGGATACACTAGCACTAGCATATTGTGGGTGTCGTGAAGCATGCAGTGCAAAGGTGGAGTCTGCTCATTGTGAGGCAGGACAATGAGACAATCCCGACGCTTGGGCGCGCTTTCAGAACCACTGGCGGTCACTTTATTCAACTTTCATGTACAAAGCTAACTTCAGAAGGAAACTGTTATGATTTTCTACAGGCGTAACTTACTATTTAACAGTTTCATCTTCATCTGATTTAGTTTGTTTATCCTACATATAATCACGGCTGTTAATCCCTAAGAGGGGTAGCCAGAGCTTCAAAATATGAAATTCCTTAGCCGGTTTAGGAACTTGTATCTGTTGTTTCCAAAATGATTATGATTATTAAAAATAACCGAAATCTGTATCAAATTATTCATTTTATTTAATACTGAATTATTTTTTAACCGAATAGCTCTATTCCTTGTCTTGCCACGGGTATAACACCAAGCAAGTGTTTGTGGGACGATATGGTAGGTGACCCGTCACCAACGATACTTAATTTATACTATCATCTCCCCAGTATAAAGTTTCTGTAAAATTGTTAATTCTGAAAATTTGGCTATCTTTTTCTGTGATTAAAAGCTTAAAAGATGAAATGCACAAACACAAAGCAAACATAGAGACAAATATAAAAATATTAATTTCGTGCATAATATTAGCCATAACTGCGTTTAATGGTACATTCGAGTTTAGACCCACTTATTTTAAATACCATGTATAATCTTATTCTATAACATTTTTTTACACTATACATTTACACTCTTACCCTTCATATCTAGAAAAATAGTTACCTATTAGTCATATTATTTTACTAATAAATTATAAGACCAAAATTTATGAAAAACAGGATGCTGTAAAAAAAAGTAATTAAACCTCTTAATATTTTCCCAATTTAACAAGAAAATTAACAACGTTAAACTTCAAAGTATGTTAATGAAGTATTCACAATTAATCGAAGTTAAAGTTTTGCTATCCAAGAATTCGTTTTTATCGAACTTTTCGTAAATTTAAATATATTTCCGGGTAACTCGTAAATATAACAATGTCGGTCACCGTAAGTAGCTAAAAACTCTTTCGAGAGCTCAACTCTTTGGATCGTTCCGTATGGGAAGCGCCAGTAATATCGAATCGTTTTCTTTATGTTAAAAATGTATTACTATGCTGTGTAGTGTGGGCTTAGAATAGCACTACCCCATTTCTTTCCGTGGGTGATCGTAAGAAGCGGCTAAGGGTTTTGGAACTTTTAAAATTTTCTGGGCGATGTGGTTGGAGACCTATTACCACTTCCACTTCCAAAAGTGGCTGAGGGGTTCCTAGCTCTGAAGCTCTGGGTAAACCTTTTTGGGATTTATGAACGTGAATGTATGTAGGTATGTAAAGTATTACTAAGGACTAAAACAGATATTAGCATGTATTGTTTTTACTGTAATATTTGGAATAACCTTTATGCTCGACCATTCCAAACATACAATAAAGAAATAAGAATTCATATTTATAGATCGATTTGATAAGATCTTATATAACATTCAATTTAAAATACTTTGTTAAAAGTGTGGAAAGACAGACAAAAAAGATATAGCAAAATACCACAGAAGTTTAATTTTTTAGAAATTGTTGTGTTACTTTCGACAAGGTAAATAAAAGTTGCAATCATTCTTAATTAAAAACTTTCTCGTTTCTTTTTAGTCTAATAATCTAAGTTATGTATACTTGCTTATTTACTCACGACCAACTATCAAGGTAAATCTTAATTGGGTATTTTACGATACGATGCGGTACAAAGAGTACATTAGCAAGTGAACGAGTAGTTTGAATAAAAGATAAATAAAGGAAAGAAAAAATTCGACACCGGTGACAATTTATGTGATAGTTAGGCATTCTCAACATTTGCATTCTATCTGAAAAGGTAGACAAGTGGCCTTCCGAATTTGCAAAAAATTCGTAGGTAGGGAACGCAAACACTACTTAAAAAGTGTAAAACAAACAAAGGATAGAAGAATTTCGCACTGGAAGCCATTGACACTGTAGCTCAATTGGCAGAGCGACGGGGGCGTATACCTGAGGTCGCGGGATCAAACCCCGCCGGTGTAGAAATTTTTCTATTTTTTATTTATCTTTTATGAACGTGTAGTTTAATAAGTTGAGTAAGTCTAGGATAGCTTATCACACTACACGTTCTCTTGCTACCGCACTCATTACACCGTGTCGTGTGATACTCCCTTAAGGGTCTCTACAGTATAGTTGTCAAAAATTCCTCAGTCACTCCTCGAAGTTGACAGCCGAAATAAAACATCCTTTGGTAATCAAAATCTAAATCCGATTTATTTCATAAGTCCATAAGTTTGTTAAGATAGAGCGGTATAATAACTTAATTCGGAAAGTAGAGACGTTACTGATACTAATATAATCATTCTTATATATAAAATAGTTCTGTTACTGCCTAACAGACAGTGCATATTCTAATCGCCTGGACCTAGAGAGCGGAGAATTGGCAGGAAGATAGCTTATGTTATGAGCTTTATATGTACACTAAGGAGTGAATTCCCTCAAATTCTAATGAAAATTGCGACAAACTGAAGTTATTATATTTATAATTATCATGGTGAAATTTGATATTAAGGCTCTTCAGTAGATACTACAGAAACAGGAATTACAGGAAATTCAAATTTATAAGAAACTTCTATAATTATCATACCTTTTTGTTCTTTCTATATCTCTTTTGTTATAATAATTGATAAGGATTACTCAGATAAGGCTTAAGGATTAGGCTGGTGCTAGTAGCGTTCCTGGGGTTGTATGAAAGTAGCTTTTGCATGCGGCCGAAGTAGTAGGCAGAAGCTAGCATACCTCTAGTATCATATTTATTTTCACAATATTATTATTATTTCTGTAAGTTAAGTGTAAAATGACTAGCGTAATTATAAAATTTAATATTAATTATAATCTAGTAAACGGCACATGCTCGTTGACATTCATTTCATATCTTATACATGCATCTTATCGTACATACATACTCACTTATACTCACGCCATTAGTTCTCATTGGGGTAGGCAGAGACTATCGATCGCCACTTCGTACGATCCTGACAAACCTCTCTAGCTTCGTTTACATCCATCAATCTTTTCATACATGCTCTTTTATTCTTCATACTACTTCATACATCTTATCATATCAATAAATTATTTCCATCCTAAACTAAGCTTTTGACAGACAAATTTAATATGATACAATATAATTTAGAAATAAACCTTAAACTCAATCATGTGGGTCTGTTAGCTCTGTTGCGGAGAATGCGTAAGCAGCTCTACAAAGTACAAATTTTATGAAAAAATATGTTGAAATGGTTTTGTAACGCTCGCGGTTTAAACTTCAGAACAGTTTTCTTAGCAAATACAAGGAATTTCCAGAACTTTCAGCTGATGAAATAAAGTGTTTAGAGGTAATGAAATAAAAGCCTTGAAATAAAATTTTCTTCTGAACAAGCATTGAAATTGCAAACAATGTCGTTTAAGCATGATTGAAACCCTCAAATGAGAGCGATTTTCATTTTCAGTGCATTGAGTAAAATTACAACAATGGACAGAATAATATATTGTCCACCGGGAAATAATGTCATTTTGCGAACATTGTGCTGAAACACAAAGAGATACATTCATTGTATTTATTGCAAATATTTTCCACTACATTTATTCGCACAAGCTTATCGTAATGAAAAACTTCATTGTATTTAGTTGTTATCTATAGAAAGAAAAAACATCAATATTTCAGGAAAAAATCACAGTTGATTTAGTAAAAAAGAGGAGGCAGTCATCCATTTTCAGTTCTGTAGTTTTCAAATAATAAAATATAATAAAGATAAAGTTCTAAGATTTTTTCTATAATTGCTCTCTTCTCCAATCAAATTGAACTAGCTATTTCGATATTGAGTAATCAAGCTAAAGAAAGAATATCCGAACAGATTATTTTTCTAAACTCTAACGTACCAACCAGCCCGCTGACACACCACCATTTCTTGGACAGTCATAGAAAATCAACCTTGGTGTATGTAGACTATAAGGTGAAATAATAATATCCATGGTAGGCTCAAATCTTTCGTAGGCATAATATGGACTATTATGAGTGTGCAGTTAGCGCACAATTATTTTTTAAGAACATATGTGGGATTGTCAAAACCAATTTCTCGTAGACACATATTGAGACATTGATAATGAATCGTGACTTTCTTACAACCTAGATCTAGGCACAATCGAATAAATAACTACATCAAGCAATAAAAGGTCGTTTGAGAAACACCATTAACGTCTAGCAATCGGTGTTCTGATGAATTTCGGTTTATGTTCCGCGCCGGCGCTCGTCTTTGTGGCGTCTACATTCAACACACAATAGGGACAAAAGTTATTCGACGACAATGCGAGCACCAAATACCGATCGCCCTATCCCCACGCCAGCCACCCCAACAACCACAGTAACAATTGCTTACCGTAATACAATACTTTCACCTAACATACCAATAGAGGTTTTCTTTTCATTCTACAGAAAGACTTGCTGAAGTCGCTTCGTTTGAATACTGAAAAGAATGCTTTCAATAACGTGATTTAAAATCAGAACCTCTATAAGTAGACTATTCTATTTCTTATTTAATGAGATTTTGCGGTGCGACCGTGATAGCTGAGTGGGTAGAACACCGTTTATCGTGAAGTCGATGAGGTTCAAATCCCGGGTCAGGCCTACACCAATTCGTCTTTTCTAAATTTATACGTTTGGTTTATTTATCATGTTTGTTAACTGTGAGGGAAAACATCGGGAGGAAACCCACATGGCTAAGTTGTACTTTGTCAAGTGACACTGTATTTTTACAAAACGGAGATGAGCCTGCCCCCCATCACGTGAGTACACTGTCCAAACAAAACATGGGTACTCTGAACACCAGTCCCCTATTTCACCACTCTGACAAGTCAGACAATTGTCATGAACAATTATAATTGCACCGATTTCATTTCTTAAATATTCGACACTTGTTTGGCTTATCCGAAATTTTGCCTTAAACGTAAATTCAGTTATGTCGAAGGAGTTATTTTATTCGTTCTCTATACATTCTCTTATATGCAAATTAATCTAAATCACTATCACTGCAACTACTATGAGCGCCATTTTGTAACCAAAAAATACGACAGCCCTCACGCTAGCCTGACACAGCCTCGATCTCATGTCAATAATTTCCGACAAATCTACAAATATATCTAGTTGGAAAAAATATCCTTGTTTCACAACACAATTGTCATTAGATTAAGTTATCGAAAATTTTAATATAATGCCTTTCATGTTTAGAACTATTTCTACACGAAATATTTTTCAAACTGACATATTTCAACCGACATATGCCACTGACAATTGTCATGTTGGTGAAATAGGGGCCAGGTATATAAATATTAATACCTCTGCCAAACCCTTCTGGGATATACGGTGTGAACGTTTAAGTTGAGTGTGATTTTCCGGTGTTTATAAAATATACTTTGATTTGTTGAAAATAAGTCATATAACTACCGTTCCAAGTTGGTGGATCAGAACCTCTATTCAACTATGACTACTAAACAGAATGTAGTATTTATTTTTACTCCGCCCCTTGTGCCCCCGAAAATTGTCAATCCACCCCTGACCGGTCCAGTATTTTACTGCGCTGCACTTGAGCCTGAATAAATGTTCCGTATTTTCTTTTATTTAAAATTATAATTAATAAATAAAAGAAATACTTTATAGATACTGTCCCTCACAATTATGATTTCATTAACCGTTTATACCATCGCAAAAAAAAATGCTAG
The DNA here is from genome assembly GCA_963576735.1 of Bedellia somnulentella. Taxonomy (NCBI): domain Eukaryota; kingdom Metazoa; phylum Arthropoda; class Insecta; order Lepidoptera; family Bedelliidae; genus Bedellia; species Bedellia somnulentella. The sequence goes on along the minus strand of OY755175.1, from coordinate 13,827,086 downwards.
AATAAATGATCAGACATTGTAAGTACAAAAACAAAAAAGAATCTTTGATCGAGAACAGTCGTAAAGAAACATGCGAATTCTATCCATTGAAGCTGGTACTGTTGATATTTTCTGCTGAGTTATTAATACCGAAGCAAATTTCCCCACAGTAAATTGTAGTGATTCCACGAACAGCCCTCATACCGCAACAAAGCTGAGGAACGTCATTTAAATGCACACGTCTCATTGGCTCTGAATGCTTCTTAACTCGGAGCGATGAAAAAGACCGGCCAATTATCGTTTCTTTGTAACTCGTGCTCCGAAACCAACGCGTTTCACATTTTTCTATGACCTTATTTGGATTTCCTTCTTTGTATGACTAATTTTGTGCCGGTTATGAGTTTTTGATCTCGAAAATATCGTTGTAGCCTACTCACCTAAAAACGGTTTTGAGTAATAATAAATCACCTTTTTTAAATTTTCCAGGTCGTGACTAATTAAAACATGAGTTATTTATTAAGCTTCACGATAAAAAAAAACAAACAAATCCAACATTTTGTATAAAAATATAACTAATGTCATGTTTCGTCGTATAAATCTGAAACCAATGGGATCATGGGCGTACCCAAGTTTTGGGCTAGGGGAGGGCAAATCAATTTTTTAATTCTTTCTCCTAGCCTTTTCCCGTTTTAACCTAAGAGAATTGACGAAAGTTCTGTTTTTTTCAAAATAATGTTAATATATTGTACTGCAAAAAAAAAAAAAACAATAACAATAGAGAGTAGAGAGGTATATGATATCCCCGGCAGCTGCCCCCCCTGTACCCCCTCCCTCGATACGCCCATGAATGGGATGGTTTAATTACAATTAATTAATTTTCCTATAACCGTCTTTAAGCATATAGTTTTTGTTAAAGCATTATCGAACGTGGGAAGCTTTTTACTCATATCAAAAGAAAACATTTCCCTATAAAGCAGTTTGCATAAATAATTTTCCCACTATAGTATGTTAGGCTAAAACATTGGCGCTGGAAATGCACTTCTAGCATAGCCGTTCGTTAGCTGGTTAGCCCTCGTCAACAGCGCTCCCGATCCAACGGCTATAAATTGAGTATTGAGCGGACATATAACAAAGCGCGTTTTGTCTTGCAAATGAAAACGCGTACATTTCGCGGTATTGTGCCCCGCTGTTTCGGTGCCCGCCATTATTAACGGCGAACATGAAAGACAAAAGGTTCGTCTGCAGCACTGGAGCTGGCCTAGATAGCGGATTATTGTAGTAACACAATAGGAGCTTTAATTCCGCGACTCTACATATTTTGTTATTCGCCGTATTTATCTCTTTATCGGACTGATGGCTAACGTAATCTTTTATCTGAATGGATGATGGATTAAACTATTTAAAGTCTTAACTTTTCTCTTTTTATGTGTTTTGTATCAGGGTATTGGGGCTTTTTAGTCCCCACTTAACTTCCAAAAGTGGCTGAGGAATTTATAATTCCTTAGCTCTGGCTACCCCTTCTAGGGAAATATAGTCGTGAGTTTATGTTTGTATGTGTTTTGTAGCGCGATCGCAAATACTTATGTACACATTCTTTGTATCCATCCCTATGTCAAAGCCATTTTCTTCTGAATTATTAAGTCTTAAACTGGGTTGTGTTGGTGAATGAATTACTTGAACAAACGTAATATTTTTATATAAATCTACATTTAGATGCTAAAAAAAGATGTTTCTTAAAAAATGCTTATGAAAACGCTTTAAAACTTTGCAAGTATTTAAAAAATGCTAATATAATATTACAATAAACTGTTTGATAACTTTAAGTTCAGTCAAAAGCAACCTTATATTTTTATTGACTTTTCGTGCATGTTCTCCGACATACAAACACTCAATTCGAGTTTCACAAAATCTATGTTGTTTTAGACCACATACACTATTTTAAATAAGTTACTCTTCAGTAACTTTTTGGTTCCTGTCAGCAGGACTCTATAAGGAATACCAGTATCTTTTGTTCATTACCGTTTTCAGCTTATATTAGGAAATATTTTTCACTTTTTAGTTTTATGTGCTTTAAAAGCGTGTTATTTATTTTTATTTTTATGTGTATGCGGTAATAAATAATATAACATGTTATAGAAGTAGATTGAATCTTTAAATATTCAGTTTTTATGTTGCCTCGAAAATAAACCGGGAGTATGTGATTTTATTGGCATATTTATTTGTTCAAATTAATGACATATATATATTCTAGTACAAGTCAGATTACTTTTGAATCCGTAGGTCGCTGGTGAAACTCCGCAAAAGGTAATTTTCTCTTACTTCAGTGTTAACCATATGTATAACGGATAGCCAGAGCTTCAGAATACGAGATTCCTCAGCGAATTTTGGAAGATTAGTGGTGAATATATTGTAAAATAAAGGATAGTTGATGATGGATCTGCAGCCACATTGCATCCCCCAACAATAACTTACGGCTCCAATACCCATAATCAGCGCGTACGACTTCTGCGGGAAGAAATGGTGTAGTGCTATATTTCAACCGACACACCACGGTCCTTGTGTGTTTTTATTTTAAATATATTATCGATGTATCTTACATATAGGTCATTATTGTAATTTTCTTGAGGCTAAATTGACCTGTGAATTATTTAAACATATGTATTTAGTTTGGTTATATGTATTTGTAACCCCGAAGGACACTTATATAATAAACATACATATACTCACGCCATTAGTTCTCATTGGAGTAGACAGAATCTATCGATCGCCACTTTGTACGATCCTGACATATAATATGATTGTGAATCTCTTTAATTTTACTAGCAAGCTTTCAATATTACTCCAGTTTAAGCAAGATTAACCTTTTCTTATTTTACAATCGTTTTCTTCCAAATTAGTGAATGGTATTAGAAAAATAGTGGGATCAATCTTCTTTTGGGACCTCTTCAATGGCTTTATTGACCTTACTCACCGCCGCCGCTTCGGGACTTGTATTTTGGAAATACAAGTCCCAATATAGGTTTGGAACCTGGAACTTCACTAGACTTACCTCATTATACCTTCGGCTATTAATATCTAAAATGTAGCCAGAGTTGTGGAATAAGCAATCCCTCGGCCACTTTTTGTGGAGGAAAAGGGAAGATCTTCCGCCAGGCGATGGTATGACTGGGGACCGCGGTCCAACTGTATTAAATTGGAACTTGTATATATACTAAGGATTTTAGAAACTTCGCAACCGATGTAGGATTTATATGGTAAGTCTTGTAGACGAGTGTGACGTACATTGCTTGGTTACGTGTTACTGTGGAGTATGATTCTTCTTGACTGTCAGCGTTTCTATGTAGTGCGCGTCATTGTATATTGATAGCGCGCCGCTACATTTTTCCAGCCACATGGCACAAAATCACTCTAGAAGCAACAATCTTTATAATCAACTTCACATTTTAGGAAATAAAGTATATATGTTGAAAAGCCCGGGCGGTATTGGTAATAAATTTAGTAATGAGTAAATAAAAATAAACAAATAAAAGAAATGACTTTTCAGTTCTTAATTCTGCGCGGTCATATACAAAATAATGACCTCTCACAACAAGCGTAAGTGTAGTCAAGGACAACGAGGCTTCGATGTCTCTCTTCACGAACTTTTCATAGGACACTGGGCTGGCTTTTCATACCTTTCCGCTGTCTTGGTCCTTTGATTTTGATTAACAAAGTAGACTTATGTATATAGTGCCCGGCTTTTCTAAAACTGAAGCAACATTTATACTTAAATTTATTGACTTTCGTTGCAAATCACCAAAAGTCCATAATACAAAATAAGGTACAGAAAGTACGATAGCAAGTGGGAGTAAAGTTTTATAAGGTAAAGCTAATTAACTCTAAGTTGGCTTATTACACTACGCGTTTACTTGCTACCAAAGTCCTTGCAACATGTCGTGTAATACCCACTTTAGTAGAAACGTTGAAATACGACGTTGAGACTTATTGCACGTGCTTAAGGCATAATGAAAGTTCTTCGACCAAGCCTAAAAATTGTCTACTTACATACAAACCTTGATTGATTGTACCACGTCTTGTACTGAACTCTTAAAGTATTACATGTATAAATAACATTTTTGGCATCATGAAGTTCACATAAAATATTCAGAACAATAAACAATAATAGGAAACCACATCATTCAAAGGTAACAATATTCAAATGTATATATTTGCCTTTAAAACTAATTTTTAATACATCAATAAAATTAATGTTACTGATTCTTCAGTTTTCCCAATAAGGTATGGTTTGATTTTCCTTAAAAAGCAACGTATGTTTTCTATGAAACTCAAATTTCCTCTGTATGCTATTGTCCATATTTCTGACGGAAACATACACATATACTTACGGCTATAAATCCCAAAAACAGTTTAGTCAGAGCGTCACAATTAGAAATTTGTCAGCAATTTCGGACTTGTAGACTCAGTTTAGTGAGGAAAAAATGGTAGAATAAGTCATGTTTGGTGAGGGGTGACCAGCCACATCGCCCAAAAATCATTTAAAAAGCCCTAATACTCTTATTTGGCTCATACTTGACCAACGGGTAGACACGTGTTAGTGCTAAGCCAACACTAGACAAGCGTACATTTTGTAGGGTTGTGGAGTGCAGGATGCTAAACTGATGGGATTACAATAATATTATAAATCTATAAGTGACTTTAAAGAATAAGATAAAAACAATTATTATAAAATACAAGACCCTGGAAGGATTTCGAACCCGTGATCTCTGGACTCAACTAGATAAGATACTATCCGGTAAACAATGGTATGAAACTAAATGTTAGTTGAATAATGGATTGTTTAGATATAAAGGTTGTTATTAATAATTGAACTTGTTTAAAATAAAACAAATTGTAAGATATAAGAAAAGCCTTAATTAAAAAAAAATACATATTACTTACCAATTTTTCGTAGTTATTTTTTAGTATCCAGAAATGCACAATTCAGCACACTTCACTCATACAAAAGCACAGGATAAAACACAGCACTGGCAACTTTAAAAAACACAGCACTACATCACTCAGAAGAAAACAAATCCTCTTTGGCGGGAAAACAATAAGTTCCACACGGAAAAGTTCGTATAGCACCGACTAGTAGAATGCAGCCAACACGTGGAATGAAGGCTAGAGACTGTTTAGAGCCGGCCGGTGCTTGTGAAAGATTTCGCTTCTACAGCGCATTTGGCTGCGCAGCGCTTCTCGCTACGGTGGCGTTTCGCTCGGAAAGCCGTCCGTAAAATGAATTTTCTCTTAAGGCGCGATATATGAAATATCTTAATTTTTTATCTAGTCAGAACGATGTATGGTTGAAATTACTAAAAAAGAAAGTTTTAATTAAATTACTTAAGTACATATCATATATCATTAGAAAAAAGCACCTTACAACTAACTCAAAACTAAAAACTAATTAATCAACAAAATTAAACAAAAATAAAAAAAAGGTCAAATAAAGAAAACCGCTCCGAGACATATCCGACCCAAAGGTCCCCATTACGCTGGCAGCGTTACCCTGCGGAAATTACTTATGTGCTAAGTATGTTTTGGAATGATTAGTTAGTTCAATATCATACATATACATACATATACTCACGGCTATATTTCCCTAGAAGGGGTAGCCAGAGCTAAGGAATTACAAATTCCTCAGCCACTTTTGGAAGTTGAGTGGGGAAAATATGGTAAAAATAAAGGTTTTTAGTGATGGGTCTCCAACCGCATCGCCCAAAAATCCAATATAAAGCCCCGATAAAGTCGCTTCTTACGACACCCGTGGGAATGATAATATAAAAAAAATGTACAAGATTTCGGGACTTGGTTACAAATTCAATCACTTTTTCTTAACGGTTATAATTCATTTATTTATTTATAGCTTACATATGGTATTTTATTTATTAACAATAATTTTAATAATGGCATTAGAATTCTGTTTTTTCATCGAAGGTCACCTTTGCGGAAAATCTAGTTTTCTTCGTCATTATATCAAGTTGTGTCGTTCATAAACCTTTGGAAAAAAAAGTCGATTTTCTAGTCAATTTAGATTAAGTGATTACACCACCTGAGTTTTAAATTATACAATATTAAAAATTGTATCTTTGAAAAGATGGTAGTCAGCATTTCATAGGGAAGAACCCCTTTTTATGGTTTCGTTTTCATCAACAACTTTTTTACTTACTTACTTATACACACGCCCATTTTTCCGTTTGAGGTAGGCAAAGACTTTGCACGATCCTGATAATCTTTTCCCCACTCGACTTCCAAAAGTGGCTGAGGAATTTTATTATTCAGAAGCTCTAGCAACCCCTTCTAGGAACGTATTTAGTCTGTATGTATGTTACTTAAAACTTTTGATTCACAACAAAAAAAATGTTTTTTTTTATTATAGCTTAAATTAAACATTGGGGAAGTGAAATCGCTTTTACTGTAATATAAGAAAAACGATTAGTTACTATTACTTTACTAGTCATTAAGTTATTAGCTGTTGTTTCTTTGTATCTCTTTTTACTTGAAAAATTTTCGTTGTGGAAAATTCTCTTGTACAGACTACTCGAGTACTTAAAATGGATGGTTGGTCCTAGCACAGACTCCGGTCTATTTGGACTGCCTCGGTAACACCTAACTAAGCAAGAGATAACTGTTTTACTTGGTTCTATAGGTTTGGTGTATAAAAAAGTATTTTTAAATATGTATAAATAAATAAATAAATATATTTTTTGGTAGTTACCCACACCACTATACCGAGGTTATTTTATAGAAAGATGACAAATCAATTGCAGATTCAATTCAGAATCATAAAAATTAATGCAAAATGAATTTTACCAAGATCATATGTCAAAATGGTGACCAGTCTGTCTGCACGCATACATGGCTTAGTTACTAGGAAACCCTACTCTTAGCATGACTCGCCACGTTTGTTGCCGATTATTAAAATGAAATTTACGCTACAACATTCATTTGATTTATGGGCGAGGAATCGGTCTAAACGGGCTTTATACTCTGGCATTGCTGCCTACCCAACTAGTTATATTTCTAAAATGGAAGAGCCAGCAATTCAAATTCTAATAGAAAAGTTGAACGGGGAAAATATAGAACAGTTGTATCTTTATTTGCAGTAAAGATTTCCAACTTAGTCGCTCAAAAATTACTAAAACACTGCCCACTACACGTCTTAGTCACCTCGTACTTTTCTTCTTAGAAGCCTTCCTGAATAAAATATTACACTCAGCAAATTATTCATATTTTAGTAAGTGATAAAAGAGATAACGATAAGATACACTATGAAAGAGGTATATCATACACAAACACAATATGAAATGTCATGGTAATATGTCTGGTGACAATGGCGTGTGCACGGGTCACAAAGCCGCTTTATGTATTGTGTGTACTGCACGCCACATTGTGTTGTTGTCAAAATATTCTGCTCTATAGAAATGACAAGTTGAATGAAATTAGTTTGACTTTTGCTTCTTATTGTGTAAAGCAGAATAAAAATGCTAATGGCCGATTGCGAGTCGGACTCGTAGGTTTTCGTAGTAGTTAGTATAGGTAAGGGAATATATCAAGAGTATCACTTCAGACTAAGTGTATCACTTATTTCTTACCAGTGACTCATAGTATCCACTGCAACTATATACTGTTTGTCTAATATACTCAAGGATACTCTACACTGAATCATCATTGAATATCATATCATTTGAATTTTTATAAAATGTGTTATATCTCAAAAACTGCTGATTGTATCTTAATCTACCTAATTTTCATTGAACGTTTTTATTAAAATACAACGAAGTTTTTATAAGGATACTAGTTGACCCGCGCGACTATACTGTTCTGCTCCTCTAATTTACATTTTTATTTTTTTTATCGAAAACACATACCAGTTTTTAACACGCTTATACGAGTATAAACTTCACCTGTATGTATGTATGAATGTAACCGACTCCTTTAAACTCGGTTTTGAACTTTTGACCCACGAGGACCTATTTAATTCAAAATTTGTACACTTATCGAGAATCAGGGACAATATAACTAGGTTGGCATAGGACCGTCGGATGCCAATAAAAGGAGCGATGCGAACAATTGCCTTATTCTCAGATATTACTTATCGTTGAACGAATTATTCTACAAATATCTCAACACGCGTTGCTATGCTATTTGTTATGATTCTTTGAATATATTTGTTGGTTTACTTTGATTCTACACAAAACTGCAAAGGAGTTAGAGTCCTGATTTTGGAAAACTTAAATTGTTAGCAATTTTTATTGTTGAGAAAAACATATCTAAATACCTATTTTCTTTGAAAAAGAGTATGTTCAAGAAATTTTTCGTTCAAAAAGTTTTGGGAAAAATGTTCTACAACTCGAGTATTAGCGTTCAAAAGTTCGAAAAATCACCAAGTGTCGGAGCGCAAACGGACGTGACTTTGGGACGATCGAATATGAAAAAATATATTTTCACGCGCTGGCGTTGTTTAAGTAATTTTTCCATAGACTAACATTGTAATTTTTTAATGGTGATTATTCCTCCGTGGCACATCCGATTTTTATCAAAATTGACATAATCCATAATCCATCTAGACATAATCCATCTAGACATCGTCCTTGACCACCGTGCGAAATTTCAGGATTCTGAGTTGAGCCGTTTGGGAGGAGTACGATCACAACGAAATGCAAAAGTCGGGGGTAAATGGAGCTTCGCTCCAATAATTGCAAAGGTTCATCATGGGATACCGATCCTGATAATGGTTGCCAGAATTAAATTATTTCAAATGATTCAGTACTAGAAGGTTATAAATAAATATCTATATTAATAATTTCGTCACGGGTTACGGTAGACTCGATCAAAACCTTACCTGGATAATAAAACACCAAAAAATTATGATTTTGAGTCGACAACATCTATCCACAAAATTCGGATTGTCGAGTATTTTGCTTAATTCTAATGGTGCTGACAGAAAAATTTCAGTCGCCATATTGACTGACACCCGATGACATAAACGTTTTGTTTCAAAATATTTTTAAATTTTTGCGCAAACGACACTTTTTTAAAGGAGGTTTCGATCGAGTTTACCGTGCTCTTTGATGAAATTATTATTAAAGATACTCTTTTTTTCAGTCGTAAACGTTTTGCGAAAATATATTTTTTGCCACTTTTTATCCGCTGTAGTCTTAGATTATATCAACGGCTGTAGTGCATCATCTCAGTGTAGTGCGCGGACTTCTTAACTACAATCAGCCTAGCGCAAGCAGGAACTTTTACACGTTTGTTCGAATTCAGTAAATAATTATTGACTTATATCTATTCCAGACAGCAATGATAGTTTCTGCGTCTCTATTTGTATTAATTTGTTCTGATTTAACACATTATGCCGAAAATCGTAAGTATTTCATAAATTCTTTCATTGGTCGTATCTTGGTCTCTTTTGTTGTTTGATAATACCTACGCTATTATTTTGTTAACAATGCAGCGAAGGGCTCAACGAAGATGTAAAGATGGTAAATTTAGTAGGTATGTAAGTATACGAATCTACGCCTTGCTTACCTTTAATATTCTTTAGGAACCGATGACTACAGAAGTATCTGCCTACATTTTGTACCTAGATGTGTATGAGCCAAATTTCACCCAAGCGAAGCCGGGATTTCATCTAGTAGTTTAATAAAACTGAAAAATTAATGCTTTTGAAAGCATATTTAACGAAAAATAAACTATCTACCGAGGTCAAAACTGTACATTAAAGAAAAAAATAAAAGCCTGTGGAATATGTCTTATTTTTGATACTGAAGCCAAATTTGCTATTTTTGTAAATAATTACTGTCTGTCTATCTGTCTGTCTTTCTGTACCCGGTCATCTCGTTAATTCTACCGGACGGATCTTGACCAGATTTGACATGAATGTAGCTTATACCGGTGGCAAATATATAGGATATTATTTATCCCGGATTTTGCGAGGGTTCCCACAGGAGCATCAAAAACATATCTTTTATATGGCTCCCCATATTTAAACGATTTATTTATTCATCGATTTAATCAGACTCTTCATTAATGGATTTTTTGGAAAAATAAGCTTATCATAAAGGACGTTCGCTACGACGACGCTATATTTTAAAAACTAGTCATTAATTAACGCTGTAACTTCACACAGTTAAATAAACTATAAGAAACTATGTTTCCACAAAATTTCAGCCAATTTAACCGAAAGGCTTTTTCCATTTTGTGCGGGGTTCTTTGATGGTATTGCTAATGTCTTCGTGATGTAGCGGTTTACCTTCTGGCTAACGCTATTCAAACGGAAGGCCCAGGTTTGAATCTCGGGATCTTTTTGTGTTTTTTTTTTGCTTTTGTGATAGCTTAGAATAATAGGAAGCACTATTCCTTCTTATTCACATTCAACTATTCGAATATGTATGAATAAAGATAATTGAACTTACATTGGAGGTTGAGCGATGTGGTTGGAGACCCGTCACCAAAAACATTTATGATTACCATCTTTTCCCCTATCAACTTCCAAAAGTTGCTGAGGAATTTCTCATTCCTAAAGGCTACCCCGTTAAGGGATTTATAGCCGCGAGTATGTATGTATGTATGTATGTATGTATGTGAACTTATATTGTATGAATTTGCGTATTCTTTTAGTAGGTCTGAGAATATGCTTATAACTTTTAGTTTTTTAACTAAGTGCTATTTTTAAACAAATATTCCCATAGATATATTATGTTATACTTACGCATACATTTATATTCTGTTTACGTCTTAGAATTCATAGTTTGTAAATAGTAGCATATCTTAAATTAATTTAGTACCGCCAACTATGACTGATTGGCTACAAACTCTCACACCACGGTCGGTGTAGGGGGCAGCACCGAGCCGCCGCGCCGCCATCGCAACGCCAAACTGCTATCCATTCTTACTAAAGATATTCTCATGCATACAAACTTGGTACAAAATGGTTTTTTTCATGATTCTTATGAACAATTAAAAAGGTTTTTTGGAACTCACCCCCTAAGGGGTTGAAATATAGTATAGAGACTTTTGTAATTTCTGTACCTAGAAATTTAAAACTTGATGCGATTGACGGATATAACTACTACATAAAAGAATATATGAAATTCATCGATCAATCATTCATGAGTATATACTAACGGCTATAAATCCCAGAAAAGGGCTTTAGATATAGTAATCCTGTATCCACTTTTGGAAATCGAATGGGGAAAAGGTAGTCAAATGGGTTTCCAACTGCATCGCCTAATAATCGCTTAAAAATAATTTTTAACAAAAAGAAAACCGACTTCATAGAAAAACAACCGAAAATAAACAATCTAGTACTAAAAAGTACGAAATAAGTTTTTTTAATTGAATATGAGTACTGTGATTGATACCTTAGCAATTTCTTTATTCCACACGCGTCAGTTCAACCTACCTAAATCTTAAAATTCTCTTAAATTAATTTGTGAGCCGGTGCCAGCCTCGATGATAATTGATAATAAGAAGTGTGTATTTCGCACTTCATATACATGTAAAATGTAGGGTACCTTGTAGTTGTAGGGTAAATTGATTTTTGTACGTATTATCATTTAAAACGTTAGGCGATAGATATATATTTTTAGGGTTCCGTAGCCAAATGGCAAAAACGGGACCCTTATAGATTCGTCATGTCTGTCTGTCTGTCCGTCCGTCCGTCCGTCCGTATGTCACAGCCAGTTTATTCCGAAACTATAAGAACTACATTATTGAAAATTGGTGCGTATATGTATTCTGTAAACCGCATTAAGATTTTAAAATAAAATCTGAAAAAAAAACCAAAATTTTTAGGGTTCCCCATACATAGAACTGAAACTCAAAATTTTTTTTTTCATCAAACCTATACGTGTGGGGTATCTATCAAAAGGTATTTGAAAATGATGTCGAGGTTTCTTATATCATTTTTTTCAAAACTGAATAGTTTGCGCGAGAGACTTTTCCAAAGTGGTAAAATGTGTGTCCCCCCCCCGTAACTTCTAAAATATGGGCATGATAAAACTGAAAAAAATATATGATGTGTATTACTATACAAACTACTAACGAAAATTGGTTTGAATGAGATCTAGCCAGTAGTTCTATTTTTAAACGTCATAAATCAAATTACTTAAATAATTTATTAATGTAATGTAAAATGTAATATATTACTATGTTACCTACCTGCTGCTAGTGCTGCTACGGAACCCTTCATTAGCGAGTCCATCTCGCTCTTGGCCGCTTTTTTTAGATTGTAATAATCAGAGATAGATAGCAGGGTGAATTTACTTTTGTTTGTCTGGCACCGACTCAAAAATTAATTTAAGAGAATTGTAATATTTAGGTAGGTTGAACTGACGCGTGTGGAATAAAGAAATTGCTAAGGTATCAATCACAGTACTCATATTCAATTAAAAAAACTTATTTCGTACTTTTTAGTACTAGATTGTTTATTTTCGGTTGTTTTTCTATGAAGTCGGTTTTCTTTTTTTGTTAAAAATTATTTTATTTTACGAGTTTTAGAGATGGGTAGACCTGGCAAAGATGCCTCTCGGATGAGGAAGCGACAGTTACTGTATTATTCTTCGTATTTCCGGTATTTCTATTATAGTACGATATTAAATAGGATCAACCATATGTAACCTTACATTGTTCTTAAAATCCTTCGAAAGGCGATGGTCTTCAATTCTACATCTCAAGAAAGACTCAAACGCTCACGCCGAATATCCCTGAAGGGGTTAGCAGAGGTAGTAATACTTCTGAATATCACGTGACATTGTCACCTGTTGTTCCGAGTACCCACGATTTATTAGGCAGTGGTCTCACGTTATACAGGGCAGGCCTATCGGCGTTTTGAACAAATACACTGTCACATAATTGTGAGTTTCGACAGTCCCCTCGATTTTCTTGGGATGCCATCATCAGATCCTGGTCTCATGGTACTTTCTCGGTAACAATAACAACAAAATGTTTAGTGAACCTGTACTTCTCTTCATAAAAGCTACGAAGAGGCGTATAAATCTAAGTATATAAAATGTGGAAAGAACTGTTTCCTAATACCTAGTGATTGAGGATCCACACCTTCTATCATCAGCTCAGCAGCATAACAATATGATTTTCAGAAGCAAATGCCAATATAAGTTCAGAAAATATGTAAAACGCGGTACATTTGCCTATAAAATTTGAGGGTTTCCCTCGATTTCTCCAGGATTCCATCATCAGACCCTGATATCCTCATCATGGTACCAATCCGGGAGTATCTTCTTTCGAATAAAAAAATAATAATCAAAATCGGTTCATAAATGGCAACGTAATCGGCGAACAAACATAAAAAAAATAAAAAATATACCGGTCGAATTGAGAACACTCCTTTTTTTGAAGTCGGTTATAAAGCCTCAATGTCCGCGGGAATATAAATATAAAAAAACAGAAGTTAAGATAGTGTTTTGGTATTTTGGATGTAAACCGGATGCAAAAAATGTAGTCCACGCGGAAGTAGTCGCGGGCAAAAAGCTAGTTCTCAATATAAAAGTTAAATGTGTTTCCAAAGCATGTTTTTTAGTTTTTAGTGATAAGGCAGACCGCCAATTGTACTTTTGCTTTCGTTATAAAATTTTGAAAATATTTCTTGTGGTTTGCAGTAAAGTGTTGTCTATTTATTCTATTCTTTTTAGTCAATCAGGCGTGGACTACAGAAGGGGTTTTGATGAAATTTTGATTTTGACAGTAGTAAATGTAGGATTAGGAACCTTCAAGCTTTGAGGTTGGACTTAGCATGAATATGTCAAAGACCAAGATCATGTCTAACACCAAGGGGCATACGGACAACGTGGATGGGGTTAGAAGTGCGTATGTCCAGGAATATATCCATTTAGGCTAAGTAGTCTCTTTCCAGGCTCGACAGGATAAGGAAGTTGAAAGACGTGTCGTAAATACTTGGAAAAGCTTTAGGTCTATTAAAGGGCTAATGCAGGGATAACTTCCATTGTCCCTTAAACGTTAGCCCATAGACTTGTGCATTCCTCCCTTCCTTTCCTACGGACATACAGTTATGGGCTTATTATATAGTTATAATAACATTAGTTAATATGTAGGACACCTTATTATTTTACGTACTTACATGAAATTGTTTATATCTTTATTAAAAGTAATATTTTTCTTTTATAAAAGTAGGTAAGACATACTTGTCACAACAAGCACTTTTCGACTACTCTACTATAAAATTAGGTTTGCATTACCTGGTTATACGGTAATTAAGATCTCTTCTCTCCATGCATTGGAGGGCACGTTAAGCCGTCAGTCCCGGATTATCACGGTAGTAGTCGTTAGTCTGCCACCCTGCACTTGACCAGCGTAGTGGACAAAGTCCAAATCACCATATACAGGGTACGCTAAAGCCCTTCGTTGGGGACATATATAGGCTGCGAGGATTTCCAATAATAACTGTGCAGTATCGGCTTAAAATAATACTAACCTATTTCTTCCCACGGGTGTCCTAAGAGGTGACTTTTGAAGCTTAGGGGCTTTCTAAGTAACCTATCACCAGCTATTCTATATTTTACCATCTTTTCCCCACTCTACTTCTACAAGTGGCTAAGGAATTCCTAATTCTGAAGCTCTAGCTACCCATGTTTGTGATTCCCAGCCGTGAGTATGTTTAATGTATGTAATTTTATTAGTGAGTATCGTAGTTATTTAAATTTGGTATTAAGTTAGGTAGTTGGTTAACGATGATTTTCCTTACATGTGAAAAATCTGGTAGGTAATTTCATTATATAAATTAAAAAGACACATAGACTTAATCATGAAACAGTATTTGAAATCATACATCCAAGTTTGAGATTTTTCCAGACTGATCAAAATGGTATCTAAAATTCGAATTCAAAATACAGAACTTAGTGGGTCATGTATACACAAAACTCGAAGTAATCAATATTCAAAGGAAAACTGAACAAATGAGCACTTGGAAAGGTTTTTATTGAAAACTCGCACAAGTACGGACTAGGATAAAGAAAAATGTATAGGTAAGTGTGTCGGAATAAAATAAGTTTCGCGGTGGACCATTGTGGATATACGGAGGGCCGCACTAGTACAAACAGTATTTTCATTGTGTTCGCCATTACATAACCCTCTTTTCGTCTTTTGTATTCAACACCCTCCCTCCCTCGGCCCGCTATTGAAGTGAGAGACCTTCCGAATGTCGCTATAAAGCCGCTATTGAAGGATACAAGACAAGTTATGCTTTTCGTGTATTTATATCTGCCTTATGTGATTTGGCACTCTTAACGTCATTTATATTTTTTACCGAAGAAAAGCGGGAAGGAAGGTATCAATTTGACGCGTATGTATTTTTTAGCACATTTTGGTTATAAGAACAATAGATGATTCAGAGTTCAATCAGAGATTTTAATGTTGAGCTGTGTATAACACTAATCGCCAAAATAAACCGCGTAATCACAATCAAGTAAATTTTTAAAGACATGTCATAGTACTGTTACCACATATATATTTTTTATACATTTCACCTTCACAATAGTCATTAACTTTATTATATTTCGTTCATTTTTTATATTATTCTCTCTTATATTTTTATCATATATTTAAAATAGCTGTGGACAACCATGCTTCCATCTCAAGTCATATATTAATTTATTCTTCATCTCTCATCAAGGTACACAAATTACTTCAATATATATGTCGCAGGAAAATCGTCAAACTCGTTAACTTATAAGTTTCCTAGGAAACTTGTAAGTTGACGGTAATCCGTCAAACAGCATGTGAATTTACACTTTACCTGATAGTTTTTAGGAAACTTGTAAAATAACGGACTAACCTCAGGAAACTTGTCAATGAAGCGCTGACGGCGCGAAGAGAGGGGTGTTAGTCAATGCTCATTGGCCGGCCGCGGTCACGTGACGTGACGTGACGCATTCGCCAGTTCTATCAACTCGACAATCAACACTTATATTTTCTTTACTTTACTTATGCTAATATATTAATTTGCTATTATTTGCTGTCACTGACATGAAGTTAAAACGTTTTAAGAGTATTTATTAAATATAATTTTTGCTGCTGTGTGGTATCGGCTTAGAATAGCACTACCCCATTTCTTCCGGTGGGTG
Organism: Bedellia somnulentella; assembly: GCA_963576735.1. Taxonomy (NCBI): domain Eukaryota; kingdom Metazoa; phylum Arthropoda; class Insecta; order Lepidoptera; family Bedelliidae; genus Bedellia; species Bedellia somnulentella. The sequence continues at coordinate 13,810,965 of OY755175.1, read as the reverse complement.
TACGTAAGAGGCGACTAACGGTATTGGGGCTTTTGAGGGATTGTTGGGCGATGCGGTTGGAGACCCATCACCAAGAACCTTAATCTCATCATCTTTTCCCCACTCAAGTTTCCAAAAGTGTCTGTGGCTCTGGCTACCTCTTCTAGGGATTTATAGCCGTGAGTATATCTATGTATATATGTAATTTGTAACATAACATAACATAAACGTTCACGCCGAATATCCCCGAAGGGGTTGGCAGAGGTACTAATACTTCTGAACATCGCGTGACATTGTCACCTGGTGTTCAGAGTACCCACGTTTTGCATGGACAGTGTACTCACGTGATAGGGGGCAGGCCTATCGCCGTTTTGTACGAATACACTGTCACATGACTAAGTACAACTCAGCCATGTGGGTTTCCTCACGATGTTTTCCCTCACCGTTAACAACCATGATAAATTAACCACACATATGTCTTTAGAAAAGACAAATTGGTGTAGGCCCCACCCAGGATTCGAACACTAGTCGCTTGCACGAAAACCAAGTGTTCTACCCACTGGGCTATCACGGTTGTCGGTAATTTGTTTACGTATATATTGTGATACTTTTTAGTTGCATAGTAGGAATACCACCTAGATAATTTTTAATGCCGTTTTAATTTAAAGAGCGTTTTAATACCGATACCTACATACCTACACTTAGGGCAATAACTCCCTAGAAGGGGTAGCCTTAGCGTCGGAGTTTAGCTACTTCTTGAAGTTAAATGGGATAAGTTTGTTAAATAAACATTCATGGTGATAGGTCTCCAACCGCATCGCCAAAACAACACTAAAAAAGCCCCAATCCCAAAGCCACGTATATTGTATAGGTTACCGTCAGAAATTTGTTAGTGCTATTCTCAACCGATAATTACATTTTAAACTCTTAATAATTTACTGCACTCACAATATTTTGTCCCGCGGTTGTCGCCAGAGGAAACCAAAGGCTTTTTAAGTGCTTGTTGGGTGAAGTGGCTGCATATCCACTACACAATACATCTTATTGTGATTAGCTACTGTGATGTGAGTGAGTGAAAAGCAAGTCAGAAGGCTGGTTGATTAGCGAATGGAAACTATTGTAAAAATCCGTTATTCGTAGTTTTTGTTTATTATTACTTAAGATTATGGGCTAGGAAACCCTTCTTTGAAACGCTCTTAGGCCAGTTATTCATTTATTTTAGAAAATATTAAAACATTGTCATTACTTTCAATTCATGCTTTTTACTCAACTCACTTCTTAACCAATCAGCATAAGTAACTGGTTCTGTTAACAATGTCACTAGCAGCCATTAGGAAGCTTACAAATTTCCTAAATTATAAATTCAAAACTCGGAAACTTGTCAAAAATGATTCCCAATTACAAGTTTCCTGACTTAAGTTCGTTATTTTACAAGTTTCCTAAAAACTACCAGGTAAGATGTAAATTCGCTTGCTGTTTGACGGTTTTCCGTCAACTTACAAGTTTCCTAGGAAACTTATAAGTTAACGAGTTTGACGATTTTCCTGCGACATATACATAGAAGGAGAGCGCTCATGCCGCATATTCTTGGAGGGTTGGCGAAGGTACTAATACTTTTGAATATCCGTGACGTTATTGTCACTTACTGTTCAGAGTATCCACATTTAGCTACGACTCTGTACTCACCTGATAGGGGGCAAACCAATTACCTTTTTGTACGAAGACGCTGTTACATGACTGAGTGCAACTTAGCTAGGTATGCGGGTTCCTCACGATGTAAGCCCTCACCGTTAACAACCATGATAAATGAATAGTCGTTATCTTACAAATACGAATGAGGTAGTTTTATTCTAAGCCGACACTACACAACTATAGAGCCAATATACATACATACATACATACTCGTACATATACTCACGGCTATAAATCCCTAAAAGGGGTAGCGAGAGCTAAGGAATCGGAAATTCCTCAGCCACTTTTGGAAGTTGCGTGGGGAAAAGATGGTAAAATAAAGGTTGTTGGTGATGGGTCTCCAACCGCATCGCCCAAAAATCCCTTAAAAGCCCCAATACCGTTAGTCGCCTCTTACGTACACCCACCAGAAGAAATGGGGTAGTGCTATTCTATGCCGACACTATACAGCTTATAGAGCCAATATGTGAGTGGTAATGTTAGTAGAGGATGACCACGAGGGACACATTTAGATTATATAGAGAATATGCTCAAAAAGGCAGGCATCCAAAGTCTCAAGACTTGAAGGGCATGTGTGAAATGATGTTGAATAAAAATGGAGACCGAAAGTTTGCCAAGATCGTGCAAAGTGGCGCTCGATAGTCTCTGCCTACTCCAGTGGAAACTAATCGGGTGAGTATACGAGTATGTATGTATGTTTTAATAAATCTAAAGTGACTCAGAATTACTTTCCTGAAGAGCAATCTTGCGGCACCTTTAGTCGCATAATTTTTTCTTCCTAATATACTTTGTCATAATGAATATGGCATAATTTAAAATTTCAGAATAATAGTGTTGCATATTACAATGAGAGGTTTTCCTTTTTTTCTTTTTTTCTTCTTCCCTGTTCTCAGGATAGATGGCGCCAGACTTGCTATGTTACTGGTAGGAACGGAACGTCACACCGTTTTTCACACTTGGATGTAATGATATCGTAAAACGGAACGTACATAAAAACGTTCTGATTTGAAAGTCTAAATAAATATCAGTTTAAGCCAAGATAGCTTAAAAGTAAATAAACAAAGACGGTATTTATATTTAACATTCTTTTTGTAGTTTTTACTCGCCAAAAAGTTACTCTATGGTGATGTGACACATGTTTTTGAAGTTGACATTGGCGAAATTATTGTGGCAACACGATTTAGGCCACGAAGAAAAAATTTAAGTAAGTAACGCTTTGAGTAGTGAAGTATATGGAGATAACATAAAATACATAAAATCCTGCCTATTTTTGAAACCAAAATGGCCGACTAGTGTTGGCCAGTGATCGAAACTTTTTATCGATAATATTATAGCTTAAGAATTTGGTCGTGCTAACCCTAGGAACTAGAAAAAAATAATAGATATTTAGATTTCTGCATTGGGTGGTCCATTAACATAAAAATGGTGATTACGATTCCTGCTTCGAAAAAACTTACAGTATTTGCTGAAACATAGTAGCTATGGCTAGTACACGTATTTTTTATAAAGAAGAAGTGTCTTTCTCATGTACGGATTGCATGATACAGCCTAAATCATGCAATCCGTACATGTGACGTTGAGGGCGTAAAGCCAGTAAATAATTAAAAAAAACGAGCGCTTGCTTTGTAAATAGTGGGTTTACTGTTTTTTATTCTATTAACCTTCATTTATTGCGCAAATTGTTGGCTTGTCAAAAACCAGAATGAACAGCAGTGGTAACAGAAATGGCCATTTCAAGAAATAAAATATTTGTATTTTCCATAATCAATTATTATTATAGAAATATTAATAATTAAGTCTTAATAATAAAAAATTAACACTTTATTCTCACTTCTGGACATATAAAAATACTTAAAAGCAAACCTAAAACTACTTATGTAACAGGTAACAAAAATAATAAAAAAAAAACAAATTATACTAAAACCTTTCAGTTAAAAAATATAATTTAACTTTATTAAATAAACCTCACTGTCTAAACTCATGTTCCATTCAACAAAAATATCTAGCATATCTATATATATATATATATTAATATTTTCCTTTCCGATTGCTTCAAGCCATTTTCGCCTTTTGGATTCATTTTTGGGGAGTCTGAAACAAGTAGGTTTTTTTCATATAATATCGATATAATACATCGACAATAATAAAAAAACATCCCTATCTTGAACATAACCTTAAACTTAAATTCAATAAATCTATATCTAAAAGTATTGAAAACTCTGTAAATACACTTCACTCTATAAAATTCAGGTATACCATTAAAGAAGGATTAGCTATAAATGCTTTATGAGTCTGCTATATGATGCTATAAAGAATAAAATCACAATAATAATAGTCGATTTATTAGTTTTCCCATTTCTTACCGGTGAATTGTTAAATTAGGTCGATTCCTGCTTAAGTATGCTCCACAGGTCAGAATAGAACACTTCACCATTTTTAACAGAATTTCAGCACTATACCACTGTTTAATTCACAATTAATTGTAATTTTTCTACAAAATTTCAATGTTTACAAACAAATCAAACCATAGACAACAAAAAACTTTGAAACTAAAATGGCGGATTCATCCACGAATTCTATATATAGTTATCTTCGATCATATATACCAAAGATACACCAACAAAGCACGAAAAACGGCCCCGCCAAACTGTGCTTCTTTATATGATAAGCACAGTTTCACTGACAGTCGCGTGCTGGATCTTGCAATAAATAATAGGTCTTAAGAAAATGCGGTAAGGTCGATCATTGTAGGAAAATAAATATTTAATTGTCAAACAGTCTTGTCATTCTTGCGGTCCACTTTTGTGCGTTGAATTTGTATGGAGTGCGGCATCTTTGGTATATTTGATCGAAGATAGTTATGTATAAGATTCTTGTGGCCAGCATTATTAAAATGGTGTTGGTCTTAATGACACCCACAAAAATACTATCATCAGACAGAGACAACAATAGCTAATCATTTCGTCAAACACAATTTTGACAGAAAAGTTTATATAGAACATTATGTGATCTCCATATACTTCACTACTCAAAGAAGTAACGTAGTTACATCAACGCCATCTACAGAGCTCTAGGAAACTATGTTGTTTTTTTATTTCTCAAAAAGAAAACCTCTCATTAAATAATCTTACTAAATTCTGCTTCTGTTAAGAAAGTACTTTTTACGTCGGTTGCCGATTTCTAAGTAAGAAATCAATGATTGACTTATTTTTATTAATAACCTATAACCGACATGATATTCCAATGGGCAGAACATCCGCCTGTAAACAGACAGGCGTATGAGTTCAAATCACACGAATTTGTCTTTTCTAAAGTCATATGTGTGGTAATGTATCGTGGCTGATAACGGTGAGGGAAAACATACATACATACATATACTCACGGCTATAAATCCCTAGAAGGGGTAGCCAGAGCTAAGGAATTAGAAATTCCTCAGCAACTTTTGGAAATGTGAGTGGGGAAAAGATGGTAAAAATAAAGGTTATTGGTATTGGTGATGGGTCTCCAACCGCATCGCCCAACAATCCCTAAAGGCCCCAATACCGTTAGTCGCCTCTTACGTACACCCACCGGAAGAAATGGCGTAGTGCTATTCTAAGCCGACACTACACAGCATAAAAAGCATGAGGGAAAACATCGTGAGGAAACCCACATGGCCGAGTTGTACTTAGTTATGTGACAGTGTATTCGTACAAAACGGCGATAGGCCTGCCCCCTATCACGTGAGTACACTGTCTAAGCAAAACGTGGGTGGTTACCTACTTTGGATACTAGGTGGCGCTGTCATATTGTTCATAAGTATAGGTACCTCTGCCAACCCCTTCGGGAATAAACGGCGTGAACGTTTATGTTGATTAACCCATAACCATACATAACCCATTGTAGAACTTGGTAATGCTTCTACACTATTTGTTTGTTATAAGCAAGAGTTAAAAATTATTGTTTCAGTTTTGTATCTCAGAAAGCCTTATTACGAGTAATACATTTTTATGAGCGAAGCTTCATTTACCCCAGGGTTTGTATATCGCTTGTCAGGGAACATACATACATACATATACTCACGGCTATAAATCCCTAAAAAGCGTAGCCAGAGCTGAGAAATTATAAATTCCTCAGCCACTTTTGGAAGTTGAATGTAGAAAAGATGGTAGCATAAAGGTTGTTGATGATGGGTCTCCAACCGCATCGCCCAAAAATCCCTTAAAAAGACCCAAGTCCGTTAGTCGCCTCTTACGTACACCCACCGGAAGAAATGGGGTAGTGCTATTCTAAGCAGACACTACACAGCTTGTCAGGGAACTCCTCCCAATACAAACCATAGAACCGATCAGGGCGAAATTTTGCATGATAGTCACTTACACTGATGACCAGGTTTTGGGACAATAGAATTTCAGATCGGAATTGGCCTAGACCTCGCTTTTTTAACATACACTTTTTATATTATAAATCGATAAAGGACATCAAACTTAACAACTTTGCCCATGGAATGCCTATCTAAAATATTGTAATTTTTAAAATAAAATAATAATTAAAAATTGTCGTACCTAGTTCAAACTGAGAATGTATAGAATGAGATTCCTTGCTTCAGTGAAAATAAGAAATAAAAAAAACATCTGCTCTATGCTTTTTGCTCTGTAAATAACGTTCAGACTGAGAAAGTATAGAATGAGATTCTTTGCTTCAGTGAAAATAAGAAATAAAAAAAAACATCTGATCTATGCTTTTCGCTCTGTAAACAAAAACATAACTTCTTTCGGTATTTTCCAGTTCTCTCGCTCGCTTTCCGATTTGTTTTCATGATATAATTTTTCAACGACCTACTGCTTGCCAACGGATTTGATAGTTTACCTGCTGACCCTTTGCAGTTGACCCGGACCACTGTTAATACGCTTACCCGTCTACTCTCTGCGATCGAAAAAATGGACCCTGATTCTTCCACTTCGACCTTTGTACGTGCGGATTCATCCAACTTACCCAAAGTAGATGTCTCAATGATAGTTACGTTCTTGAAAACAAGCGACAAGCACAACATGGCTGAAATTCAGGGTGCAAAGATAATGATGTAAGTTTTTTTTCCTATATTCTTGTTTCCATTCTATAAGTATCTAGCTACTTAAATGGCTTATCTGAAATCGTCGAACAGGTACTGCATTAACATTGAAATACTTTTTTTTACAGTCTCTTTATTTTAGGAACCTTTGTCACATGTATCAAAGTTTGTTTTTAAAGAGAAAAGTCAATACATGTCTTGCCTCTTCAGACATTGGTTCATACAAATTATTTTGAAATAAACCTATGTTGTCTGTTCCATTTGTATTTTATCATTATCTGTCTTCTTGCATCTTCATTCCGATCACATTCCATCAAAATTTAGTAGCATTGATCTATTGCACCACAATAATTTTGAAATCCTTATTCCTGCAGGTCTACTCGGGACTGTTATCTAGAAACTGCTGTGGGCTACGTGGAAGTGAAACGTGACGGAGGAACCTGCATTTTAAAAGCTCAAGTGGTTCCTGAACACAAAATTACAAGCAAACCTTACTCTGTTTCTTTAAAAATTGATGAAATTAAAGAAACAATAGAAGACACCACCTGTGACAGCTGCCCCGCTGCGGCTGGTAATCATTTACTTTTAGTGGTATACTGTATTAATAATTAAGTTTAGTCTTTTTTGTGTTTTTAGATATTTTTGAGACTAAACTTTAATTGTATTGCAGGAGGATGTAAGCATACAATAGTTTTCCTTTATTGGATGGAAAAAAGGAGTTCAGAGCCATCAACCACCTCAATTCAGTGCTACTGGAAAAAACCTGCTCTGGCAAATGCACAAAAAAACATAATAAGAGCTAAAGATGTCTTTCCTTCCCATAAAAAGTTTAAGCTGGAAGATAAAAACAATGAAGTTTTGGAAAGATTTCTAGCAGCCTGTAAGGGGCGCAACTGTCAAGAGGCATTGATATGCAAATACCTTTCACCAACAAGGAATTTGACAACCTATTGCTTGTACAATCTATTACTTGAATGTTTTCATCAGGATTTTACTGTGGACTTTGCAGTTTTTAAGGCTTATTGCAAGCAACAAATAACAGATAAAGTTAAAGAAGAAATAGAAAGGGAAACTTGCAGCCAAGCTGAAAGTGTGCTTTGGAAGACCCTACGGCAAAGACGTGTAACCGCATCTAAATTATATGCAGTGTCTGCATGTAAAACATTCGATGGCCCTCTTGTGGAAGAAATTTTAGGGGGTTATAAATGTCCAGAAACAAAGGCTATGCAACGAGGCAAAAATTTAGAAAATAAAATCTTAACAAAACTTCAAGAAGCTTTGAAATGTAAAATAAAAAAACCAGGCTTATATATATGTGATGGCATATTTGGAGCATCCCCAGATGGCATTTGCGAAAAGTATGTAGTAGAAATTAAATGCCCAATAAGCAATAAAACAAAAAATAATTACATAAAAGACAATGCAATTTCGAAGCAGTGCATGGGCCAAGTACAGCTGCAAATGCACTGCACAAACATGAAGAAATGTTTATTTTGTGTAGCTGACCCAAATTATGAGAGCAATGGCAAGCTCACGATGCTCTGGATAGACTATAATAAAAATCTAATACAAAAATTAATGGAAAAGGCAGAAATCTTTTGGAAGGCACATATATTCTCTAAATTATTAAAGAGTGTTAAAAACAATAAATAATATTAAATCAGCATTCTTTTATTATTGAATTTTGTAAGTTTATTAACCCACATGCAATTATAACATATTCATCTAAACAAGAAACATGCTTATAATGAATCACTGAATGGGGTTTCAAAATTTTAAATTCTCGTATTCTACGAATTACCCTCTCTATGTGGACTCTTAGGCTTGCAATAACTTTGGTTTCCTTTACCTGCTCTTTAGTGGGTTTTAAATTTGAAAATACGCTAGGTGGTCTTAAAAGTATGATATTTTTAGTAGACAAATGTGCCTGTATTTCTTTGAAACCCCTATCAGCCATTACTATGGCATTTGTAGGGAGAGAATCAATAAAGCTACTTGCTTCTGTTATCGCTTTATCCGATATTCTTCCACCATACCCTGAAGAAATAAAAGTTATAAGACCATCAGGAGTAGCTCCTACAAGGTACTTTATAGTGTTACACGATTTATATTGTGACCATGTTAAAGCCTGTTTGATTGGGTCTTTTGGTCGTTCTATTTCAACTTCGAAACAATCAATAATGCAATGTACATTAGAATATCTGATTTTAAAGGCGAAAGGCAAATTTCTCTTAATGTCCAATAAATCAGGTAGAAATATAAAATTCTTAAAAAATGATGCCAAAAGTACAGTATTTGCATAAAAAAAATTTTGAAGTGGTGACTTTGACACTTGAAAAAGATGGCTCATCTTGCTTAATGTGTCATTTTGTTTTATTTTAAACAAAGTTATAATTATTTCTAGGGAATTTGTTTTTCCTTTAAATTCTTCAGCCAAATGATCAACCAAAAAGTAAAATTTTTTTGGTAATCCAATATATGTTTGAGGATATTTTGCGACGATATTTAATATGTGCTTTCTGCCATTTAAACCGATAGATTGTGTAGGGGCACTACTTGTAGGACATTCATAAGTTGAGCCCGACTGTGAAGGCATAGGTCCTTCAGTATCTTCGTCCATTGATACACATCTGAAAACTGTGCGAGATTTATTCTGCTTAACTGATAGCTGCTTAATAGTATTTGTGCTCTTGTCACGACCATGCAGGTCTATTTTAATAGTATTTGTGTTCTTGTCCCAACCATGCAGGTCTACTTGTGTAGATGTTTCCTTTGTTATTTGTTGGCCAACAACACTGACCTAAAACAAAATATTTGGTTAATTTGGTACAGAGAGATAAGTTCCTTCCCAATCCTGCAAGTAAATAATGACTACCATTGACCATATATTAAAATTACTGTACCTGAGGGATTGTCATTTCATATCTTGTGTTTTCTATATCAGCTGTATGAGCCGTTATAACTTCTGAAAAGTTTTTCAAGGTCGCATTAGCACTCATTATTGGATAGGCTTTCTGTTTCTTCCATTTATCATAATTTTGCAAATCTGTTTCTAGCTGAAATAAAACCACATATCATGTCATTAACTTTAAATATATTACAATTAATGATTTACATACCCATTGACTTAAAAAAAAGAGAAACGTTAAAAACCATTTATTTAACGATACATACATGCATATACTCACGGCTATAATTCCCTAGAAGGGGTAGCCAGAGCCAAGGAATTATAAATTCCTCAGCCACTTTTGGAAGGTGAGTGGGGAAAGGCGGTAAAATAAAGGTTTTTGGTGATGGGTCTCCAACCGCATCGCCCAAGAATCCAATAAAAAGTCCCAATACCTTTAGTCGCCTCTTACGACACCCGTGGGTAGAAAGGGGTAGCGACATTATTTAACGATGTAGAAGTAAAATATCACTTACATCAAGGTGTAGTTCACAGCAATGAAGTTGACTTATTGGGCATTCTCTACCAACAATATGACACCATTTTTCCTTCAAGCAAGCTTTTACTGGCACATATATTAAGTTACGATTATTGTGTGATGTGTTCTTGCAACTTGGGACAAAACAATAACGTAAAGGCGGATAATAACATTCATTTGAAGTAGAAGGTTTTGGGTCCATTGTCAAATCAAATCTTTAAGCGTGGCAGTGGTCCGGGTCAACAGCAAAGGGTCAGCAGGTAATCAAACTATCAAATCCGTTGGCAAGCAGTAGGTCGTTGAAAAATTATATCATGAAAACAAATCGGAAAGCGAGCGAGAGAACTGGAAAATACCGAAAGAAGTTATGTTTTTGTTTACAGAGCGAAAAGCATAGATCAGATAAATAAAGAATAAATAAAGGAAAGAAATAGAAATAGCCGTGTAGTGTCGGCTTAGAATAACACTACCCCATTTCTACCCGTGGGTGATCGTAAGAGGCGACTAAGGGTATAGGGGCTTATTAAGTGATTTTTGGGCGATGTGGTTGGAGACCCGTCACCAAAAACATTTGTTATTACCATCTTTTCCCCAATCAACTTCCAAAAGTGGCTGAGGAATTTTTCATTCCAAAGCTCTGGCTACCCCGTTAAGGGATTTATAGCCGTGAGTATATGTATGTATGTATGTAAAGGAAAGAAAAAATTCGACACAGGTGGGAATCGAACCCGCGACCTCGGGTATACGCCCCGACGCTCTGCCGATTGAGCCACCGAGTCAATGGCTGCCAGCGCGAAATTCTTTTATCCTTTATTTCTTTTACACGTTTAAGTAGTGTTTGCGTTTCTTTCCTTTATTTATTCTTTATTTATTAGTAATAATCCCCACACGAGGTTTTCATGAACAAAAAGACTTAAATTATGGCATAGATCAGATGTTTTTTTTTATTTCTTATTTTCACTGAAGCAAAGAATCTCATTCTATACTTTCTCAGTTTGAACGTTATTTACAGAGCAAAAAGCATAGATCAAATGTTTTTTTTATTTCTTATTTTCACTGAAGCAAGGAATCTCATTCTATTCATTCTCAGTTTGAACTAGGTACAACAATTTTTAATTATTATTTTATTTTAAAAATTACAATATTTTAGATAGGCATTCCATGGGCAAAGTTGTTAAGTTTGATGTCCTTTATCGATTTATAATATAAAAAGTGTATGTTAAAAAAGCGAGGTCTAGGCCAATTACCTTGTCTGGTGAGGATTTTTTCACCCACGTTATAATTGGTTTTAGTCAAGGACAATTTCGTATAATTATTAATATATCTAACTAGAGTTTGGTTTGGTCGCATAGAAAATCTTTAAAATGTACGAATATTATAATTAATATGTTTTTATATAACAGAAAATTGAATTTATTATACACATGACATTGTCACCTGGTGCTCAGAGTGCCCACTGTCTACTTGGACACCGTCCAAGTGATAGGGGACAGGCCTATCGCCGTTTTGTACGAATAAACTGTCACATGGCTAAGTACAACTTAGCCATGTGGGTTTTCTCACGATGTTTTTCCTCACCGTTAACAACTATGATAAATTAGCCGCACATATGACTTTTAGAAAAGACAAATTAGTGTAGGCCTGAGCCGGAATTTGAACTCACGCCCTCTGTTTTCAGGCGGGTCTTGGTCTATCATGTCGTTCTCTATTACCTAGTTTAATGGACCTGACAAAGGTTTTTTTTTTATTTTACGCCAAATAATTCTACAACTATGTTTTTACTTTTTACATTGCTTAAAAAATGGCTGAAATATTTAGGTACAAAGTGCGCATTTTCGGCCGACGGATTTAATTGCGGTTGGAGCGGGAAAGTGGCGATGTGACGTCACAACCCCGCCATTCGTCGCTCCCGCTTACGTACGCATGGAGTTTTTGTAGTTTTGTGATATAAAATACCAAATAAATACTGTAGTGTGTCCATTTGTCCCCCAGTGTTTCAACTACATACATACATATATTCACGGCTATTAATCCCTAGAAGGGGTAGCCAGAGCTAAATAATTAGAAATTCCTCAGCCACTTATGGAAGTTAAGTGGGGAAAAGATGATAACATAAAGGATATTCGTGATGGGTCTGCGACCGCACCGCCAAAAATCCATTTAAAAGCCCCAATACCCCTAGTCGCCTCTTACGGTACACCCGTGGTAAAAATGGGGGTACTGCTGTTCGAAGCCACACAACTCTTTTTTTATTTGTCTATTATAATAACCTATTATACGAGACTATCAAGAGCCACTCTAATACATACATATACTAACGGCTATAAATCCCTTGAAGGGGTAACCAGAGCTAGGGAATTAGAGATTCTTCAGCCACTTTTGGAAGTTGCGTGGGGAAAAGATGGTGAAATAAAGTTTCTTAAAAGAAAGTATCAATAAAAGCCCCAATACCGTAAGTCACATCTTACGTACACCCGCCGGAAGAAATAGGGTAGTGCTATTCTAAAAGGACACTACATGGCCACTTTAATATAAAAATATAATCACGACTCTAAAACTGAAAAAAGTTTGCCAAAGCTTCAGAATTAGCAATTCGTTGTGTTGTGTTGTGTTCGAGTGGGAAAAAGATTGAATAAAAGAAGTTGTTGGTGATTGGTGATGGATGAGTCTCCGCCGCATCGTTTAATTTTTTCCTAGAAAAAAGCACCTAATTTTGCAAGTCACCTTTTATTACCCTTACTAATAAATAAAGGAAAGAAAAATTTCGACAGCAGCAAGGAAAAAATATCTTTCCTTTATTTATTAGTAATGTGTATTATACGAGGGGCATGCCAATAGAAGTTAGATACTCTTTTTTCATTTAATTGACACTGGCAAGCTATACACCATCTTATAGGCTGGTTTTTTTATTGTCATATTTGAATATAGAACACCGAGAATCTGGCGGGAATTCACTTGCAACAATGGAGCTCAGTCGACGTGATTTTCGCGCTATGATTTATTATGACTTTAAAAAAGGTTGAAAGCCTCAAGAATGTTTTGAACTTTTGGCTTCTACTTTTGGTGAGTCTGCTTGTTCCCGAGCAGCAGTATTCAATTGGTTTACTGAATTTAAAAGAGGACGGGCATGTCTCGAAGCTGAAGCGAAGACAGGACGGCCGCCAACCGCGGTCACGCAAGAAAACGTTCGTGCAGTTGAAAAACTTATTCACAATAACCGACGAATTACATATGTAGAGCTAGAGCGAGAACTAGGAATTGGATCAGCAGCAATGCAAACCATAATTCACGACCACCTTTCTCGTTTGTTCCATAAAACCATAAACGTTGTTCGACATGGGTGCCACACAAACTTACCGATGAGCAGAAAGACCGTCGTCGGGTGGATTGGTGCCTGTTCATGATAGATAAATTCAACGGAAGCGAGAAAAAAAACGTATATCATATACTGACTGGTGACGAAACATGGCTATATAACTATGATCCCGAATCAAAGCGACAGTCGACTGTATGGTGCTTTGAAGACCAGCCAACTCCAACGAAATGTCGCCGTGCACGAAGCACACAGAAACAAATGGTCGCCTCGTTTTTCTGCAAAACGGGTCATATTGCTACTGTTGTGCTAGAGAATGAAAGAACGGTGAACTCCGAATGGTATGTGACAGTTTGTGCTCCAACAGTAATATGAGCTTGGTGTGACAAGCGACCGAAGTCAGGAATCCGGCACCTTCTCTGGCACCACGACAATGCGGCGCCGCACACGTCTGCCAGAACACTAGACTTTTTCAACTCGAAAAATGTGTCAATTCTCCCTCACCCGCCATTTTCCCCTGACCTAGAGCCTTGTGATTTTTACTTGTTTCCAAAAATCAAAGAAAAACTAAAGGGGAAGAGGTTTGAAAGCAAAGAAGATGCGCTGGTTACCTATAATTTCGAGATTTCTGAGGTATCTAAAGAAGAGTGGTCACAGGTAGTTTCCAATTGGTTCAGACGCAAGGAAAAGCATATACGTGTTCAGGGTGAATACTTTGAAAAGATCGATACTTGTAATAAACTATCTAGTTAGTAGGTAGTATAAGTATCTAGTTTCTTTTGGCATGCCCCTCGTATATTATATAGTAATATTAGTATTAAATGTACATGAGGTTTTCATTAACAAAACGTTCAAATTTTATTACCCTTGTGAACAACAATAATCAATTCAATGTTCAGTACTTTTGTAAAAACATTATATCTATTCTGTATGCAATAAAGTGTTCAAATAAATAAAAATAAACCTCTATGCCATTTAGTTATTCTCAATTTCTATGAGTGGTTTAAAGTTGTTACTTCGGCTATCGGGCAGGAAGTATTTGTAACAATTCAACTCTCAAAACTCAAATTTTCACCCAGTTACCCCCGTAGGGATCGGCAAAAGTAGCTATTATGTTACTTTATTGTAAACAAGCATATGAAAGGAATAAATAAAGAAACAATCGCACCATTCCCACGGACCGACTTTGCGCAGTGGCGTGATCGACATGCTCACGGGTTGTGATTGTGACGTAAAATTAATAAAAAGCGCGAGAATCAGAAGATTTGAAAACGGGGTTGAACTTCTCGAGGTCGCTGCTTCGGAAGTATTGCATGTATTGACGTGAAATAAAAACTATTGTAATACAAATGATATAAACTTAAGTTTCAAGTGCATTTGGTACAGATATTTTGACCCATTTGTGTTCTCCATTCACTACGCACTAGGAATCGCGAACTGGGTCGTCGATCTGATTTTCATAGGATCGATTCGGATCAGATGTAATTTAGTAAAATCATTTGATATTTTACATTTATCGTTATTTTAGGCACAGAGGATCATCACCCATATTGGACCAAATTCAAAAGTGCCGACCAAAAACAAAAGTGACCGAAAATGACAGGTATTGTCTTTTTATGCATTTTTTGAATGGCAGTGATTTTGTGGTGTTTATACCTACAGTGTTATTCCACATTGAAAAGTAGCATTTTACTTGATTATTTCCATACATTTTTGTAAAGTATAGAATATTGATGATATACGAAGCTCATTAAGGATATGAACCGGCAGTGGAGGTTCACTGCCTCTGCCTGCCTCACTGAATTTTTAACCGATTTAACATACACGTATATGTAAAGTTAGTATGTCCAAGATGTCATTTTTTTTTACACAGATTTAGATTTTTTTCTTTGGTTTTTAGGAACTTTTCACGGGGTTTTATTTTAAAGGAAACACCTGTATATACTGTTTCAAAAGATTTAAAAGACGTTATTAATTTTATATTACATATTTCTCATTATATTTAGTTTTGGTATTTATCAAGTGAAGCAAGCTACAAGCTATCATGCCGAACATTTGCAACCGAATGAGTTCAAAAGTGAAGTGAAAATTCCAGTGCTTCTTTTATGGTTACCGATGGCGTCGATTTTTACACCAATTGACTATGAAACTACCATACATCGTTATCATCCTCGTGAGTGAGTGACGATCGTTGGTCGCTCTTTATTTCTCTTCACAGCCCATATCAGTTTCCAACGGAGGGCCTGAGCCTACATGCATTTGATGATTTGGCCATAGTTTGCCACACTGACTATGTGCGGATTGTTAGCATTATGACTACTACCATGATAGTAGCTGGGACCGACGAATGGCATAACGTGAGCCTAATTATTATTTTTAACTAGCTGACCCGACAGACTTCGTACTGCAAATTTCCTTATGCCAAACTTTAGGCGTTTTTTCCGGTACTGTGAGTTCAATCATACGTGAATATTTTATTGGTTTTTTTTTCCGGGATAAGTAGTGTAGTATAATATATGTTATAATTTGGGTCAATATCTAGCATTCTGCTAAATTTCATTCATATACATTCTGTAATTGAGAAGCCTTTTAACCTCAAACATCCAAACATCTAAACTTTCACATTTATAATATTAATAGGATAGGATATAACAGAAAATAGTCTCTTGAAATAAGGATCAAGAATATATGTGACAGTCAAAATATGCACTATTTTTATGTTTTCGAAAATATTTCTGGGCAACGTGAAATATAATAATATTATGATTCTGATTAACGGGTATATCGACATACTTTGCAATTATATGATAAATTACTGATTTTGTCGGACTTAATATGTAAGTAACAGGTGGTACCAACCAGGTAACTAGCTCCCCAGCAGTACGGATGATATTGGGAACCTAGTTTGCCTTAACCTTTGGAACGTACTTTGCCTTTTTGTTGCCATCTGTATTTAATTTTATTATTTTTAGATGTTTCTTGAGTTTGTTGACAAATATATATCTTTTATCTTTCTCTTTAAATTTGGTGATAAATTAACCTGCTATGTATTTACCCATTTTTTTTAAACAAAACGATTCAAGCCATCCAATCTTTCAAGTTTTGTTTCGATCCGATAAAAATCGTATAGCATTAGATCCGATTCGAATACCGTCGGTCACGATCCGATCTTTCAAAGAAATTCCCTTCCCTAATACCAATCCGCCATCTTGGAATTGGAATTTGTTTTCACTTCTCTTCTCTAAGTGCAGATATAATATTTTTTTTACGAATTCCAAGTATATTTTATGCCAAACATACGTACAAAAATTACTTATGATAATCCTGGAGGAATAATTAATTAAAGGTAAGTAGTTAGCTCTATGTAATGTGCTTAAATTCTTACAACAAAATGGCAGCCGGCCCACTACCCGTGCTGTAATGTGGGTGGTATATATCAGGGTGCAATGTAACATAAATATATTTTGTTGTCTTTGTCGCCATATGACTATCACTAGTATTTTAGTTTTTATTTACGTTTAGTATTTTTTCCAGTACGAATACATTGTGTTGTTTCAGTTTGTCCATTATGGACAATCGACTGGATGCGGCCTTGGTGGCGCAATCCATAAATTACCACGGTCAACAACTTCAAAAGACGTGGGAGGCGGAAAGAGGTGAAGATGATTTGGCGAAAATTGGTGTCGGGCCACTCGATTTCGCTGTGTATCAAGCCAGACACAAGCATTTACCATTTCAAGACAGGGGAAAGCGGTTAAAACTGCATCAATTTATAGCTAAAGAAGCCAATGTCCTCTTTGACTCATCTGTGATGGAAGAAACTCCATCATCATCTTCTATAGGAACAGAAACACTTACACCAGAAGATAGTAAGTACCTTCTTCTATCCTAACTCTAATGATTCTACTAGAATATATGGCTGATACTAGAAACTTCAGACTTAGTGCAAACTTTGATTCCTTAACATGTATGTTTACCTGAGCAAATTGATTGAGCACTACTATTGCATATGGATTCTTCTAATCACAACTTTACTTCATAGATATAACTTTATTATTTAACAACCACAGGTTAATGGGGGGCGGGAGGGTATCATAGTAATGTTACTTAGTATGACATGGTGCAGAAAACTTATATGTGAAAATAAAAAATGTTCCTTTACATATATTTATTAATAATTCAGCACTCTATTGAAATGCAAGTGAACCACTATTAATTCAAAACCTTTAGCTTTTTTCTATTGACTCCAATGGGAAAATAGTTTTTTTGATTATTATTCCTCAATGGTTGGTTTGATCACAACTTGCAAACCCTTATGACACTTAGCAATAGCCACTTGATCACAGTGCCAAACTGGCTTAAAATTGAGCCATTCCAGAGGAGTGCAATCACATCACTATGTAGGCCACTGCCTACCCACATATGAGCAAGTAGCTTGATGGCGAAATAAAAATGTTCATGTAGTTTACTATTAGACCGCTAGGTGGCTAGTTAAATGACTTTTTAATACCATTCTCTGCCATCAGAGGTGCTGCGGATCTTTTAATTTTCAATGATAATTCAATATTTATTTTAAAAAATGAGCTACATATAGTTGCCATCATTGTGCAAAATTTTGTTAAAATTGCTTTAGTGGTTCTAGTTGGAGTATCACTCCCAAGAAAAGTCTAACCTGGGTATAAGAGCTAGAATTAATAAACTTATTTTTTGTTTCAGATTTATATGCATTAATGCCTCCATTTGAAACCTTTCTTAATGTTGACAAATCTGCAAGACTAAGACATTTCTTTGATGTAAGTAAAATAATTTATTTTAAATTTAACCTTCATGTCATTTAAAGCATTTTGTACATTAAAAGGCCATATAATTTCCATGACATACTGTTTTTTTATGGGTATTTAATGGGCTTCAGCCTATGCTGATTAGAGTGATTGATTCATAGTTTAGGACCACTGCTGGCTTCACACAATCTTTTCAAAGCTTTAATTTTCATACAAGTGATACCTAAAATCATATATAAGGATACCAAACTGGGATGTTTCACTTAAAAATATACCTCCCATCAAATCAATCTGAAATAGAGAACCAAATACTTTTAATAATTGATCAGGAGGCAGTATATTAAATTGTATCGTTAAAATACTCTGTCAGTCTATCAATTTGAGATTAAACTAGTTAATTTTTTTCAGAATGTGAAGACCGGAGAACTTATAATTGGAGCAGTTATCAACAGAACTGCATCTGGGATGATGCTCAAAGTATTATGCACTGCTGGTCCTACATCGAGATATGTAGCTGATATTAATGTAAAAGTAAGTATCAAATTCATGATGTTGCCTATGACATATCATTTACACTTTACAGGACATCAATTAGAGCTATGGATAATTGAATATCTGCATAATAAAATGAATTTTAATGTCAGTTTTGTAATTCAAGTCATATCTTCATCAATTTCTATCATTATCTCTTAAATCATATATTAGACTGGAATGCAAAAAACACTTACTGGGGCTCAAGACTTA
This sequence comes from Bedellia somnulentella, assembly GCA_963576735.1. Lineage (NCBI taxonomy): Eukaryota > Metazoa > Arthropoda > Insecta > Lepidoptera > Bedelliidae > Bedellia > Bedellia somnulentella. The sequence continues at coordinate 13,791,981 of OY755175.1, read as the reverse complement.
CACTGACTAGGGGAAAAAAACCTGAAAGAAAGTTTGGACCGAATCAAATTAAGTGTTCTAACAACCTGCTCATCTACTTATTGGCCTACTGACCCTAATAAACTGCTGGACCTTCTAGACTTCTTTGTATATAAAGGTATCTCAACCTACTACCTTAAAGTTGAAGGATGCTATGATAGCTCTTCGGATCATACACCAGTAATTGCTACTATAAGCACATCTGTTCATCTCATCAAGAGAAAGCAAAATGTCTACACTTATGCAATTACAAAACAGTTTGGAATTTGTATCGTCAATATCAAGAAGATCATACCAACCTCAACGTCTCCCTAAAAACCAAAGAGGATATTGAAACTGCAGCTAACTTTATGACGCACATCATACCAAAGTCAGCTTGGCTAAACACTCCAGCCACCAGAGAGAGACATATAAAAAATGACAGTCGGTACAACATACCTCAAGAGTGAGACAAAAGGTATTGGAAAAAAGACGACTCCGAAGGCAATGGCACACCAGCGGACATCCAGATCACAAGAAGGCTTTTAACAAAGCTGCAGCTGAGTTAAGGGACTTGCTAGTTGAAATTGATACCCTCCAACAAAAATTAGAGTAAAAGATGTTATTAAACACTACTTGAACGTGTAAAAAAGAAACAAAGGATAGAGAAATTTCGCGCTGGATCCCAACTGACACTGAAGCTCAGTTGGCAGAGCGACGGGGGCGTATACCCGAAGGTCGCGGGTTCGAACCCCGCCAGTGTCGAAATTTTTCTTTCCTTTAATAACATCTTTTATTTATGAGTAATAATCCCCACATGAGGAATTCATGTCAAAAAACATTAAATTATGTGATAGTTAGGCGTTTCCAACATTTGCATTCTATCTGAAAAGGTAGACAAGTGGCCGTCCGAATTAGTTAAAATTCGGAGGTAGGAAACGCAAACACTACTTGAACGTGTAAAAAAGAAACAAAGGATAGAGAAATTTCGCGCTGGATCCCAACTGACACTGAAGCTCAGTTGGCAGAGCGACGGGGGCGTATACCCGAAGGTCGCGGTTTCGAACCCCGCCAGTGTCGAAAAAAAAATTTTTCTTTCCTTTAATAACATCTTTTATTTATGAGTAATAATCCCCACATGAGGAATTCATGTCAAAAAACATTAAAAAATTAGAGTGTTTAAACCCAATGTGCGATAATGAATATTCTTTATGGAAAACTGTTAAATCCACACTAAACCCCAACTTGCTCAGTACCCACTAAAAACCGAAGACGGAAATGCTAGGACAGAGAGAGCTGAAGCTTACGCGGCGTTTCTGAAAAATATGTTTAAACCTAATGAAGACCTCTGATCAGACACTGTAGATGAAGAAGTCAGCAACTATTTGGAAAGTGATCTACAACTCAGTCCACCTTTGGCAGCCTGTACCCCTTCTGAAGTACGTAGGACGATCCAGAACCTACAATTAAAGAAGGCGCCTGGTTTAGACCTTTTAACCATTGAGTTATTAAGAGAACTGCCAAAGAAAGTCATAACCCTCATAACTATTATTTTCAACAGCATATTGAGAACTGGGTATTTTCCGAACATCTGGAAAGTGTCCCAAATAACAATGGTACTCAAGGCAGGCAAACTCCCACATCTTACGTCTTCCTACCGACCAATCAGTCTGCTACCAGTCCTCTCAAAAGGCTTCGAGAAGGTACTCACTGTGCAGTTAAAAAGTTGTATGGCAGAGAAGTAACTAATCCCAGAACATCTTTCGGATTCAGAAGCAATCATTCGACAGTGGAACAAGTACACAGAGTTTGTGAAGACGTGAGAAATGCACTGGAAAAACAGCTTTATTGCTATGGCGTATTTCTGGATGTGCAACAGACGTTTGATAAAGTTTGGCATAATGGCCTACTATATAAAATCAAGAAGACCCTACCTCATAATATGTTTCTGCTACTGAAATCGTACATTGAACACAGGTCATTTTATGTTAAAATAAATGATTCTGTTTCCGACATGTATGATATAAAAGCGGGGGTACCGCAAGGATCAGTCCTAGGGCCGACATTGTATAATATTTACACCAGTGATGTTCCTGTGTCAGAAAGAGTGATGACTGCAATGATACTGCTGTACTAGCTTCAAGTGGTAGCCCAGAGCAAGCCTCAGCGACTTTGCAAATACATCTTAACAAGATACATGATTGGATGAAGAGTTGGAGGATCAAGGCTAGAGCCGTGAAATCCAATCATATCACTTTCACCCTAAGAAGGAAAGATTATCCGGGGGTCAATTTGGAAATGAGCACTTACCACACACAGATTCTGCAACAACGGAGGCAAACCTGGAAAGCACACATCCAGAAAAAACGTGATGAGCTGAACTACCGTTTTAGATCTTTACAATGGCTGCTCGGTCCGCAGTCAAGACTGCCACTTAACAATAAATTTCTTATTTATAAATCCATACAAAGTTAAATAAATATAATATCAATGAAGGACAGTCTATGAATGGAGAGGTCAGTCCCGAAAGTCACGATACCGTCAAACAAACAGCTTATAGTCCAACGACTGATCGCATGTAAAAAAAAAAAAAACCAAAAAAAAAAAACATTAGAAATCTTAGACATAGCTAATTTTTTTATTTCGAAATTTGTGTAAATGGTTGGTTAATGTGTGGTATAGTGCTAAGACTTACTTGTTTACAATCTGACTTGCTAACATACTCTACCATACCATGTAAGACCCACTTAAGTATTCTTGATTTTAGATAGAACCCATGAAATCATGTTTGATGTACATGTTTATATTTATTCCAAAGTTCATTAAGTAATTTGTTTCACTTTTCAGGCATTTTTACCTGTAACAAATATCATACCAGCAGTGGACAAGAAAAATGTCTCAAGAAACTACCTGATGAATGACACTGTGTGCTGTGAAGTTATTGAAGTTATCCCTGATACAGATAAAATGGTGTGTGGCATGAAAGGAGTAACTCTGGGCCCCGATGATCCTCCACCAAAACCTCCACTTGGTCTACTCAGCAGTGATGATTTCCCACTGATCTACAAGTATGTAAAATAAAGCTTCATTTGAATTGCATTATAAATATTTTATGCACACACAGGTTCTCCAGAATCACCAGATTTGTATAAATTTATGTTGTGCAATATTTAAGTCCAATACCTACTCTTTTTATCTGTAATTTGAATGATACTGTTTTTCTTGTACAATATGAAAATAAATTGGCATAAATATTTGCACACTAAAGTTCTCAGCGATCAATGTCTGCAATTTGTGATTTGTTTGGGTTTTTCATGTTCACACAGCAAGAGTTTTTTGATAAAAGGAAGCCATTGGAGATCCTGATCAATATAATACCACCTGCGTTTTAAATAAAAAATACACTCGACACCTGCCTTCTGAAAATTATGTAGTCTAGTGTGAGTGTTGATACACGGATAATGGATATAACTTATATACAACACACAAGAAATTTATTGGAGACTTATAAATAAGAGGACTTTAGATCAAGTTGTGGTTATTGTATCCTGCTCAGTTTTTCATTTGTCTTGGATAAGGTCAGTAAAAACTAATAAGGGTTGCAACTGTCTAGAAGAAAATTTGTTGAACTGTATTAAAATATACCATTTAACATTCCAGCGATATATCAGACCATAAATTTGGCTATTTTAATGAACGCCTTGGATCTTGGAATTATTTATATGTAATAAAAATAGCTACGTTCAATCGATTTGTTGATGTGAATTGCCGAAACCATGCTGTTAAGTAGCAAACCTGGATATGCCGTAGTGACTACCATGTATCAACTCTCCTCACTGTGATGGATGCAAAGCTGTATTTCAATATTTTAGGGTGTTCTTTTCTAGGTATTTGAGCCGTCTCCAAGATTGCAGTATGCCACACACATTTATCTTGTGCATTTAACTATTTGGTAATTATATCAAAACTATTGAGATGACAACACCTAATTATAGAAACTATTTGTGTGTGAAACCATATCAATAAGCGCAAAATATCATTTTTGAACTGCTTCAAAGGAACAGGTGAGACATAAGAAAGTGTGACATTAAACAGGTTAATGGCTTTCTCAATATAGAAAATAAATTTTAAAAATATCTTAAAACTATTGGCATTGAAATATACTTATCGAGCCAAAACATCAGAATAGTCTAAGCTTGTTTGCAAAAACTATAAATAATTTTACTTAAACAGGAAAACTGTGGACATGAAGGGGGAAAATTATGAAGCAGTGTTGGAGAAGAGTCCAGGCTTCAATAATCCGAATTGCCTCCAATACCTGTCTGAAATGCTTGGAATTGCAAATCTGCACTGTTCAAACTTTCTCACATTACGGTAATTATTACTCTGTTGTATATACTTCTTATTTGTACTTCTTTTAAACTGGATAGTACAAAGCATGTGTTTTTCACAGAGGCGGCTTTCCTCCTCAAGAATATGCAGATGAACTACGTCAAGCTCAAGCAAGTAAATGGGCTTTTAGATCAGTTGCTGAAGGTATTGAGCACTTCAAAGCTGGGCGTCATTCAGAAGCGTTCCAATGTCTCAATAAGGCACTTAGTATTGACCCAAGAAATGTTGAAGGTCTAGTAGCCAGAGGAGCTCTTTATGCAAACAGTGGTACCTTCAAAAAAGCCATTGAAGATTTTGAAACATCTTTGAAACTTAATGCAAATCATGCTAATGCTAGAAAATATTTGGGAGAAACACTTGTCGCTTTGGGGCGTAGTTATGAGGATGAAAATAAAATTGCAGAGGCACAAAAAGCATATGAAGATTGTTTAGCAATCATACCATTCCATGAGGAGGCTCAAAATTCTCTAGATTTCTTGAAAAGTAAAACTTCTCAAACCAAGCCTTTGATAGAGCCTGCTGAATTATTACTTCCTGGATTAACTGGTGCTAAGTCGTACGAAATGAAAGAAACAATTAAACAATTGCTGAATTTAACTGAGAAAAAAGACAAAAAGAAGAAAAAGAAACGAGGCAAGGGTAAAAAGAAGAGGTCAAGCAGTTCTTCATCTTCATCAAGTGACTCTTCGAGTTCAAGCTCTTCATCTGAATCCTCATCATCCTCTACAGAATCAAGTGGTATGTAAAAAATGGCATTTTGCAAGAAATAATATAATTGAACTTCTAGTATTGTCGGTTTGCAAAGTTTGCTTACATTATAATTTAATCATACTTAATATCTTTTGATTTTCTGTTTTTAATCCAACATAAACAAATTCATTTTTCGTTAAACAAGCTCATGCCAAGAATAACGTTTTTGCGTCGCTATCGTCATTGTAAAAACAAAGATTGATAATGTTGTCTTTACTCCTATCTCGTAATTTATTCTTGGGTAACAGTTGCATGCGGAAGGTTCTTGCTTTAATTATACAAGGATGAGAAAAACAATTATTTTAAAATGATATGTTTGTTTAATATTATTTCTTACAGGATATCATACATGATTATTTTTATTTTTACAAAAGCGGAGTAGGTAAATGCTACATCCAACTAATGGTATGGAGAAACCAAAAAATGTTTACCAAAATAATATCCAGATATCTGTTCCGATTGGATTATTTCACTGCAGTATTGATTAATTAAAAATCTACCAAACAACCAAATCGAGTTTACTGAAAGTAATCAAAATTATCTTCATTACATAGGTAACTTTGAATGAATGAATATGCTAAAATATTTTGCATCTGAACTCATTTCAGCTTCACAATATCTGGAAAAAGAATAGTTTAAGTGACAATTAAGTTATTCTATATTATGTTTGTATTGAATATGCAAAATATATCTTTATTTGAGAAGTTTGCCACGTTAATTGTATTAATTTTAACTTATTCAGCAGTACAGATGTTGTGATAATGTCAAAACGAGTTATTACAGCAGTTTATTATTTGAAATAAATAAAAAACTCAGCGCTGAATAAAATTAGATTCAAAGACTAAAATAGTTTTGCCGTATAGATTCAGAAGGGCCGAACCGCAAGAAAAAGCGTCGCTCTCAGAACAGTGGCAAGAGACAGCGTTCCCTATCTCCTCTGAGCAAACGGATGGCAATGTTGGGTGACGCTGACTCGGCATCGAGGACTCACAACTCACAGTTTAACCATCCCTATGGATATCAACCACCCCCTCCACCGACTGCAGAGGAACTTAATGCTCCCCCTGTAAGGACACAGGCTGATGTTGACTATGAGCTTAAAGTAAGTTGAAATTCAAACCATTTCATATGGTATTATAATTTCAGGAATAATACAGCAAAAAGTTATTGTAATATTAAACTAAACTAAGCGGGTGGCTGCCACCATGTCCCTATTTTCCATTATCTTAAGAATATTAAAACCTATGTTCAAGTTAACCCATTCTATGATTTATCAAACATTCTACACTTCTTCACATTCTAAGATTATTTTCAACCACTGTATGCTATGCAAATACTCTGTTAATACTTCTTTTTTTTTAAGACTAATAAAGCCACATGGTTAAATTGCTGACCATAGTTTAAAAAAGCTTCTGTTATAACTTGGAGCATTAAAAGCAAGTTTCTTTATTCCTGGCAAGCGAAGTTAATAAAGTATTGCATTTCCATTGAAGTTTAATTAATATTTTTACAATAGGTTCGCAAGTTCTTGGAAATGACGAAAGAAGATTCTGATTATGAAGACAAAGTTCGCAATTTCCTAGAAGAAACAGCTCAATACAAAAGAAACAGGAAAATGCAGGAGTTAGGACAACAGCAACAACAGCAGCAGCAACAACAAAGTTTACCTGACCATGACAAGAAGAAGAAGAAAAAGAAGGATAAGTAAGCATCTTTAAAATATTCAGTAACTAAAACAGCTCAAATCACATTGCATTTAGTTTCCTTAAACAGCTTTGTAAAACTTATCTACCTAATGTATAAAAGTTTTGTTTGTATGCACTTAGACAATCAGATAATTGATAATCAGACATAACAAGTACTTAAAAATTCTACAATAACTATAAAAACATTTATGCAACATTCACTTGTTATATGCAGTCCAATTAAAATATTTTTTATTTATATTAGAAAGAAGAAGAAAGAGTCTAAAAAGAAGCGCAAAGAAATGGAACGAGAAGAGAAAAGAAAAGCTAAGTTGGCTCGCGGCGGACCTAGCAGTGACTATAACATGAGAGATGTTGAAAACCTTGGGGACAAGAAACTACGAGATGCAATAAGGTATGCTCCAGTTTTCATTAATGTGTTACCAAGTGCCTGACAGAAAAGCTCAGAGGACCTTGATTAGTCAACCCCTTACTAAATTTCAAACTAAAAAATAATATTGCTTTTATCATTGTGAAAATTTGTAAGTTTTCAACACAATCTGTGCTTTATTTGTCAGATTCTTAACAGAAAAGAGTTTTTTTTTTCTTTTTATTATTTAATCAATTATCTGGGCTTACTAATAGATTAACTTGAAATGTCGTCTCAATCCAACAATTATTTTTTATTAAGTAATTATTCCTAAACACAATTGTTATGCTATATATTGCAATTGTTGGGAATGAATTCCATAAGGACATCAAATAGGGCTGAAGAGAATGAATAGTATAGTTTCCAAAAGTTTAAATGCAGGCGTATGGTTTTAAAATGCGCTATCTGTAATAAATACTAATGTTTACAGAAAAGAACTTAAAGGAAAATCTAAGAGGGATCTCAGTTCTGACGGGGAATATGATAGAAAACATAGTGACAAGAGGTACATATGAAAATATTATTTTTGTTATTTTGTTGTTTATAGACTATCTGAAACCCTAAATCTATTTATATTTTTTTTATTTGCAGGATGATGGATGATATGCACGGCCTTGAAGAGCTAGAGTCGAAATTGAGTGCCTATCATGTGATGGTTGAAAAAGAAGTTATGAATAAACGTGACCGATCATTAAGTCCATTGATTGACCAAGCTCCACCGCCACCCTTGGAGAAGCCGAAATGGAAAATGTCTATGAGTGCCGTGAAAGATAAGTAAGTAGCATTACTTGTAGTTGAATTCCTTGACATGAAAAGCGTAAATATTATTTATTTAAAAGCTTTGAGTGTAATGACATTATCAGATCTTATTTGCAATCAATAAGAAAAGTGGTATTGAATTAAATATTTTTTACACAGAATGAAAAAGAAAGAAGGTTCATCGTCGAAGTCCTACAAAGACCGCTACGCATTTGAAGATAGCTCAGACGATTCCCAAGAAGGATCAAAGGTTAGTAATATAATTTAAACACTTCATATAAATAGTTATAATTTACTTGTAAAATCTGAACCTTAGTTGGGTAAGTCGTATATTTAGTGTATTGACGACCTCTTTTATTTAAATAGTTAAAAACTACGTTGATTTTTGGTTAGCCTTTTTATAGTTTTGTGAGTACAGTCCATTTATGAAGGCTATTGATATATCCTTTGGGTAATGAATCTGCTCAAATATAAAAGTCCCTTCCATTTACAGTTATATCCAAACCATGACTCATATGAATAAAATTCATTTATTTTCCAAAAACAGAACATTACAGTTATTATTATTTCTGTGGCCCCCTATCTGTAATGTTATCATTGTTTGGATGTAAATATAATGATATAAAAACATCACCATATAGTAACTAGCCTATTTTCAAAACTACCTCAGCCTGATCTTTGAATAAAAGATGTTATTAAAGGAAAGAAAAATTTCGACACTGGCGGGTCCGTCGCCAAAGGTCGCGGGTTCGAACCCCGCCAGTGTCGAAATTTTTCTTTCCTTTAATAACATCTTTTATTTATAAGTTATAATCCCCACATGAGGAATTCATGTCAAAAAAAAAAACATTAAATTATCTGATCTTTGAAGTCAAAAAGGAATTTAATCGATTAAAAGAGCTGTGTGATGTCGGCCTATAATTGCACCAACCCATTTTTTCTGTCAAATGCCAGACGACTTATGGTCTTTGAGCGTTTCATCACCAAACACCGTTTATACTTTTCCATATATCCATCTTGCAAAAGTTGCAAAAGAATTTCTATTTCTTCAGTTTGATTATACAGCTACTGTAATTTGAGATACGGGCAATTAGCCTAGTTCGGGTGCAGTCGATACGAAATAATGTATCCCACCAAAAACATTAAATGTAAAAAAATGCCAAGTCTCTCGATGCAGTCTTTCCATCGTAAAAAGTTTTGAGATCTCATAGAAGCCAAGTCCTATTCAAAATATTTCGTAGTTATAAATCAACATTTAGTAATTGTATCAATAGTTTTCTTTATATTATAATTATAGTGACTTGGCAATGAGCACAAGAAGAAACAAATAAAACGGCATATTTGGAGGAGTTTAAAGTTACACACACCGCATGCGTAAACATTAATATCACAAAATTAATTTTCTGTTGGTTTATCCGTGTCGTCCCAACCGAATTTCGGCAACGGCAGTCAGTCTTAGTGCACTCTCGATTCATTTACTTTCATAAAGCGATGGCCCGTAAGGTATTCTTAATTATTGTATTGGAGAATGTAGTCGGTAGTGACCATCATGATTCACACATAACAAATAATCTGATCACTGGTCTCGTCAGTAACATTTGCACATAATTCCAGGCAGCAAGCAGCTTTTAATTTGTGCTCATTGCCAAGTCACTATAATTATAATATAAAGAAAACTATTGATACAATTACTAAATGTTGATTTATAACTACGAAATATTTTGAATAGGACTTGGCTTCTATGAGATCTCAAAACTTTTTACGATGGAAAGACTGCATCGAGAGACTTGGCATTTTTTTACATTTAATGTTTTTGGTGGGATCTCATTTATTTTTTGTAAGTGCATTTCTTTCTTTTACTTTTAGGTGACCTCACAATTTCTTGGACGTCAGCTACTGCTTTGCTTAGAACCCATTCTCTGTCTCTATCTCTTTTGTTTCTTCTCTGAGGCTTCGTTACTTCTAAGGTAGACAAGTCTGGGCGATATATACTTCGGAGTCGATTATATTCAGCTATTGCTGTCTCCTGAGCTTTGATACTACTAAAATTCCCTTATCGTTTGACGACTGAAAACTCCCATACATGCTGTATGACAACGAATGAAATAAACACGACCCATCTCCAGGAATAGAGATGACTCTGTGTGGACAAAGGTCGCCATTTATGTACAATATTTCACGTTCCATTACACTATATTTACAATTACTTCTATAACAATAGGGCTTAAACTTATATATATATATGCAAACTAAATAGAACTAAACTAACTAACAAATAACTAACTAAATAAATATATATCTACTAACTTACAAACTATAACTAAACTAAATAACACGTAAAGTTCTCCGAATATCAATTATCACTACAATATTTTTTAGTTTCGAAATGGGTTTTCATTGACAGATGTATCAAATGAATATTATCGAATTATTTTGAAGTACTACTTACACTGCGCTTTGTAACGAAACCATAGAGCGATTCAGACAGGTACAACGCCATCTATCGAGCGCTCATACAATATTTATCGCAATACAATGGAGTTTTAGCTTTATTAATTTAATGAACTTTATGTATTAATTTGTATTAATGATAGTCTATGTATTACATTTATATTATTCTTTTCTATTCTATGTATGTATTCATCCAATTGAATAGGTACTTGAACAACGAACAAAGTTAACAATGCAGTCAAAATCCATACATAATGTTCTTGCCAAACCGCAAATATAAAATTGTTTTCTATGGCATATAATTTTTTTATGTTTTTATAATTTTTCCTTTATATGTGGCTAATGACCTATCTTGGTGCAAAATTTGAAGTTTCTAAGTCTGCTAGAAGTACCTTAGATTTTTGATGATCTGTCAGTGAGTCAGTGAGTGACAAAATGGTGTAACTTTGATCGACCGTAACTCCTAAACTATTAATTCATTTGGCGTGTAATTTCGAACTTAAGCTTGTTCTAATGCCTACTATTATTCACCGAAAACCTAAACTCCTAGCTTTGTCCACGTCGAAGATATAGGGGGGGCGAAACAGCCGCGAACCGCTTCGAGAAAAGATGGTACGGCCGTGCCCGTTTTGCTCGAGACTTGGCAGGGGCACTGCCGTGCCCCCAGATAATCTTTTTATGAATAAATTATTAATATTATTATTATAGCTGAAAAAGAAATTTTAAACAATAAAGCTAAACCATATATAATATACGTTTATCCACAGACTGCGGGCAGCCGCGCGTCCCCGGACAAGAGCGTGTCGGTGCGGCGCGCTATGGCCATGAAGGAGCCGCCGCGCCGCGAGCCCGAGCCGCCCGGCACCGAGCCGCCGCCGCATCCGCCGGTAACTATTTTCATTTATTTTATTTTATTATTTTTGGGGGGCTTACAACTATTATTACATAGGCAGGAATAGGCCAATAACAAGCTCCACATATGCATAAAAATAACATAACATAACATAAACGTTCACGCCGAATTTCCCCGAAGGGGTTGGCAGAGGTACTAATACTTCTGAACATCACGTGACCTTGTCACCTGGTGTTCAGAGTACCCACGTTTTGCATGGACAGTGTACTCACGTGATAGGGGGCAGGCCTATCGCCGTTTTGTAGGAATACACTGTCACATGACTAAGTACAACTCAGCCATGTGGGTTTCCTCACGATGGTTTCCCTCACCGTTAACAACCATGATAAATTAACCACACATATGTCTTTAGAAAAGACAAATTGGTGTAGGCCCGACCCAGGATTTGAACACTAATCGCTTGCACGATAACCGAGTGTTCTACCCACTAGGCCATAACGGATAAATAGAAAGCATAAAAATAAAGAACACCGAAAACAACACAGAAACTATGCTGCACCTCCACTATATAGCGCAATACACACTGAGACCGCCGGGCCGCCGATATTTCCCGGCGACACAATCTAGCGGCCTGAGTTAAAAGAGTCATGTATAATTTATGTATGAAAACTAGACCGCCGACAAATAGTTATATACGACATATGTCGGCGGCCCGGTGGGCTCAGTGTGTATTGCGCTTACTAGTGTAATACTGGCTGTATGCGGATATACCTCTACATTCATACACTTGCGTTAACGCTGGCTGTACGCGGATCGCCTCAAGCTGCTACTGCATAGTAATGTACACTTTTCCCCTTCACATATATGTGGAGCTGCTCGAACAGTTGTAAGTGCTGGGGTGGTAGCACATTGATAATGGCACCTTACTGTTTGAGTTGTCCTTGTATTACAGGCTTAGTACATAACATCTGCATTTTAGACTAGACTTAGTCAGTCAATACTTTTAGGTAACAATAAGGATTGTAGTACATACGGATTTCTTTATTTATCAAACATTTTATTTGTAAAGTGTTTGTTTACACGTATTTAGGAGTTTAGTCCAGAATAAATTCAAATTCATAATACAACATTTTTAATTGATTCTTACCTTATGATTCTTAAATACAGACGAGAATACTGTTTAAATTAATAATTTTCAATTTTGCAATCCAGGTGCGCAAAGGCAACGTAGTGCTAGACAAGTTCGGGTCGTTCCGCCTAGCGCAGGAGGGCGAGACGCCGATGTCGCTGGAGTCGCGGCCCGAGCAGTTCGTGGCGCGCATCAAGCCGGCCGCGCCCGCGCCGCGCCGCCCGCGCTCCCCGCGCTCCCCGCCCGAGCACGACGACCACGACAAGCGGGACCGCAGTCTGTACGTACACCTTACTACTAACTACTACACTTCACTGTTATATACTGTACTAGTATCAACGTACACCTCACTATTACACTATACAAAAAAGAACAACACCCATGTATATTATGTATTGTGTTTTTATTATTTTATTAAATTGCTTCATTTTTTTGCAACTATATTAAAAATAGTCGTTCAGTACACGTGCGGAACCGTCATTGCAAATCGTTCCGATTGTCAACCATTTGTCGGAACTCTTTGCAATGACAGCCATTCCGCACTTGTATAGAAATATACTATTACTACTAACAACGGTACACCTCACTGTTATACACTATACTAGTAACTACGCCCCGCCGCACGCGCGTCCCGCCCGACCCCGACGAGCACGAAGCGAGACTACATCATACATGCATAAGTAAACCAATTAAATATACAGGCTGTCTCATTGAAATGGGCAGTTTGAGTAAATCTGAAACAATATACATACAACGGTCTGTTCTTAAGAACCATTGTCATTGATTTTAGTAAAAACAAACATCCTCATTTATGTATTTCATTCCAGATCCCGCCCCCGCAAGTACCGCTCACGTTCCGGCTCACGGTCCCGGTCGGGTTCGTCCCGCAGCGGCTCTGGGTCCCGCCGTCGCTCCCGGTCACGATCCCGTTCTGATAACAGCCGCAGCTACTACTCTCGTAGTCGCTCGCGAAGCAGATCTGGCTCGAGAGATAGGTATGGTCGAATATTTTGATTTTCTATAGTTTAACTAAATAGAGAATAAACTAAGAATATCAATACCCACCAAAAACATTGTGTAAAAAACTAGCCAAGTCTCGATAGAGCTGCTTGTTTATCTCTAAAAAGTAATGAAATCTCTAAAATAAGTGGAGCCAAGTCTGAGGTTCCTTACTGCCATTTATTTATTATTATAGTTAATTTTACGTGACCAGGCCGTTGACTTGTAGTTAGTAGAGTATGATTGAAGTTTAAGGGAAACATAAAAATAATCACCAGAGTTCTTACAACTAAAAATAAAGATAGATTAGAATCACAAAAAATTGTTAAGTGGACTCTACATAATTGGCAAGTAAGTTTAGAAGATTTGAATAAATCTGCAAATAACTTAGTAAATAAACTTGTACATACTAAACGTGTAAAGAATGTTATATATAATAAATCGCAGTAAGGAACTTTAGACTTGGCTCCACTTATTTTAGAGATTTCATTACTTCTTAGAGATAAACAAGCAGTTCTATCGAGACTTGGCTAGTTTTTTACAGAATGTTATTGGTGGGATTTCACTTCTTTTTGACAGGACGTAGACTGATTGAATGGTTACATTTTCTCATTATTATATTATCTTGTGAAATCAAATAAAATAAACTCCACGACTTCTCAAATCTTTAAAATACACGAAAAGAACTTTTAAATGTGTAAATAAATATGCTACCGGGATTTAAAATACAGCCAGCGTCATCTAGTGACGACTACTGGTACTAATGCTAAACAACGTGAGCGAAGCCGCGGTTGAGTGCTAGTACATAAATAATTATTATTATCGGACTGAATAATTTTATTTATTGAGTAGAATACAGTTAATCGAATACTATTTCTCGTAAATACGCTTATTATAGTTTGGCAGTACTCCAGCCGGCGATAGGCTTGCCCCCTATCACGTGAGTACACTGTCCATGCAAAACGTGGGTACTCTGAACACCAGGTGACAAAGTCACGTGATGTTCTGAAGTATTAGTACCTCTGCCAACCCCTTCGGGGATATTCGGCGTGAACGTTTATGCTTATGCAGTACTCTTATTATGTTTTCTCATCAGCGTCACCAGGTAGTCCAGATCTTCCATAAACCTTGTTCTGATAGTTTTTTCTTTATGTGGGCGTTAAAACCTACCTCTGTACCAAATTTCAGCTCTCTAGGTCTATGGGAAGTACTAGTTGATCAGTGAGTGCGTCAGTCAGTGTCGAATATGAGAAACTTTGCATTAGTTTAACTTCGGAATTATTTGATCTACTGACTTGAAATTGGATTTCAAGTGTGTGATTACGAATTTCTAGGTAACGATTTCAGTCGTTTTAATCCTATCCAGAGGTTCTCGAATGGGGCCCTGAAAAACGAAACGGTTCCAGAAAAGGATGGTACGGCAGTGTTTGCTTCGCGCTCGACTTGGCGGGGGTACTGCCGTGCCCCCAGATCCGAAAATAATTCAGTGCATTTCCACTGACTAGCGAAGCTAATGTATGAGCAACAAATGTGAGAACATTAAATCAACCAATCAGGCTGTAGGGATAACTTATTTTGATAATTAGTTTTGAGTTGTTTTTTTAGCAATTTTTGCACTGAGCTCCGTTTGATTTTCGCTCTATTTAGTTCTCAATGCATAAAACACACAAACTTGCAAAACCCCGAACTAACACCCCCATTCCCTTCCAGATTCCGTCGCTTCAACCGTCGCGGCAACTGGCGGGGGCGCGGCGGCTTCGAGCGCGGCACGTACTACCGGCCGCGGTTCAACACGTACAACGGCAACCGGGGCCGCGGCCGGGGAGGGGGAGGGGGAGACTTCCGACGAGACGACCAACGCCGCTTCGTGGACTGGCGTGATCGCCCGCGCGGTGGACGGCCTTTCAGACCGAGGAGGGGGGGGGGAGGGCGTGGCAGACCATTCCGGTGAGACATAGTTACTATTATATTTGAATGGCGCTAAGTTGTACTACAGGCCCCGGTTCAACACGTACAACGGCAACCGGGGCCGGGGAGGGGGGGGACTTCCGACGAGACGACCAGCGCCGGTTCGTGGACTGGCGTGACCGCCCGCGCGGGGGACGGCCTTTCAGACCGAGGAGGGGGGGTGGAAGACGTGGCAGACCATTTCGGTGAGATGTAGATACGATACTATTGTATTTGTACCTCTAAGCGTCGGAGGGAGGGAGGCACGTTCGTTTTGACCGAGGAGAGGGGGAGGGAGGCGAGGCAGACCTTTCCTGTGCGACACTTGATATACGTTGCTTCTGGGTTTGTACGTCTTTGAATCGGCATCGCGTTAAGGGACCGTGGCAGGCTTTTCTGGTGAGACGCAGTTTCGATTCGCGTCCAATACTTTTAAATTTGTATGTTTTCTTTGGTAGCTGCACAGTGATGACATCATATTGGCAGGCTTCTTTCGGCGATATCATCGCGGTTCTCTAACTCGTGGAGACTTTTGCATATACTTAAGATCAGCAAACCTTGATATGGTTTAAAAATTTACTTTGATTTAATTTAAATTGAATTACCATCTCAAGCACTTCAAACATAGTAAACGTATCGAAATAATGGCCGCAATAATTAGGCATAAATCTGCATTGTACTCTCATTCTCTTCCGTGTCAATTGCGGACTGAAGTTTTGAAAAGAATAATCTGTTGTAACAAGCTGCATTAAATCCTGACCTACCTAAATAGCTATAGTTATACTTCAAAACATCCACCCATGCCCTCATATACACTCGCTCAAGTATAGAAACACTAGCAAGTAAAACTAACCGATATCTGTTCCTCCAGCGGCGGTTTCCGTGACTTCCGCGACCGTCGCGGCGGCGGGCGCTACTCCCGCTCGCGCAGTCCGGACCGCGCACGACGCTCCAGGTCTTACAGCACGGAACGACGGGACAAGGATCGGGACAGGTACTTATACACTTACTAGCATCGTTTTTATTCATGATTAGTTGTCAGCCCCGGCTTCGCGCGGATGGTGTTAATATTCTTTAATGCTTACCCCCTACAATATTTAGTGTGGTGATATTATATCCTATGTCTTTTTCCTGGTTCTAAGCAACCTCTCCAACAATTTTCAGCCAGATCGGTTCATACGTTCTTGCGTTCTAAATAGTGTAACTAACACCACTTTCTTTTATATATAAAAAATGGGAAAAAGATCATGAGGTATCCCACTATATTGCTATGCCACCCATGGCTATGCTGTACTGGTTGAGTTTTGATGTTTTCAGTATTTTCCCTCGCCCTTAGCTACTACAAACAAACTACATCTATGACTAGAAAAGACACATTTGTGTATGCCCAACTAAGGACTTCAACCCACTGGTGCTCATCAGCTAGAATGGTTGCAAAATTTCATCTAAATAGGTTTTGTAGTTCAGACTTGATTACACAAGGACTTTCACATTTATAATGTTAGTAAAGATATTGTATTAATTAGCTATTATTATCTAGACAAGGAATAGCATTAACCTATTACTTAAGAGGCGAATTTGTGATTTTTTCTCGTTGGGTCATAAGCTGGAGACCCTTGCCTACCATCTTTTAGTTTATAAAACTTAATCCCACTCAAACACCCATCTCTAATTACCCCTGTTTTGGATTTATTTTAGTAAAGATAAGACAAAAATTAAGAATAAAGAACAAACCAGTGAAGACTCCCATGCTTTAGTAGCCTCGTACAGCTCCCTCCGCTAGTGATGAGGATATTATAGCTGACAATAGTTAATTTAATAAGATAAAATTATTATTTTCAGTTACTCCAGATATTCGGAACGGGACAGTCATCGCAGTGAAGGTGAATATGAAGAAGAAAGGTATGTGGACAGAAAAGAATACGATGGAAAGTGGGCCGAGGGTAATGACCCTGACAGAAATCACAGCGGCGGTGGGGGAGGGGGCGGCGACGAGAAACCTACAGAAGAACCACCCGCTGCTAAAGAATGAAAAACAAGAGTTTGATTATAATTTCATAGTTCTAAGTAGTATGTCACTTATGTGTTTGTTCCTTTGTTATGTTGTTAAGGTACCAGTTTTAGTCATTCACAACTTAGCTTTAAAATTTTTGGCCATTTAAGTCAACAGGTCGTAAGTTGCAATTAATAATGTACAAAACCATTCCATGCTTTCAACTTTGGTTGTAATATTGTTGTACAAGCTATTATAAATAAAACTAATATCCACCTATATTTGTCTTTTATTTGGTATTACAAAAAAATATTCCAGATATACATATATTGAATAACACACACTTTATTCATAAATATAATTATTTACTACTCTACTTCTTCTTTTTGTTAATCTTTCGTTGATTTTCATTAGGTTTGTTTGCATTCCAATACCAGAGTAATTGTAACACAATAACTGCATTGGCAGCTGTAGACACTGCGTACAAAATCACTAATATCATGTCACCAGTTTCTTGGATTGACGTGAATATTCTGGCAACACTTCCTCCAAAAAGCAGGAAACTGGTTACTGCAGATAACTGACCAGTGCTACCATTCTTGTAGTTTGTAGCAACTTGAATAGACTGCAAACAAAATATTTAGTTAATAGAATTTCAAACTACTTCAGTACCTTGAAAACTTAAGTTTAGTATAGGGGTTTCTTGCATTATGTAAGTGAAAACTAAGAATTTAACTATACAAGTCGAGTGCAAGCTACGCAACATGGCTGGTCCTTTGTTGAGTTTGTGGCTAATCTAGAAATTTTATGGAGTGTTCTTTCAAATCCAGACTGCCCAGCTACTGTCCATTTTCAGCTTTTAAATGATTGGATATTTTTTTTACTTTAATACAGATTTTTGTAAATATATTCCAGTATGTAATCAATCACATTAATCCCAATACAATGCACTAGGTATAGAACTGCAGTATGGCTTTTGCTCTTTCTTGTTGTTAATTTACATTAATCTACAACATTACAAAACCATAATACATTTTATTTAAAAATCCCAATATTCAATTAGACATGTTATTATTATTATTTACTACTTATACCCACTGCCTTTATTCCCATAGCATTGGGGGATGGAAGACACTGTAAATCACAGCGATTTATATTATCTAACTGAATATTTATAGGAAATAATAACTAACATAAATTGGGTTGGTGGGAAAGATTTATAATAACTTATTTTTATAGTCAACATGAGAAAATAAGTAAGGCATTGTAAATAAAAAAAAATATTAGGAAAAGTACTCGAAAAGTTTGAACTAACCAAATTATTTTCTGTAAACTCTTAAAAGAGTAGAATAGAATAGCTCTTTATTGAACATCAAACACAAATTTACAAAAATAATATGATCAAACAGTTTACAGTGAGGTACAATTGGTTGTCTTATCGCTAAAAGCGATCTCTTCCAGACAACCTTTGGTAGGTGTGATCGATAAATTAATTATTTGGGTAGATGCACAAAACAAGGCCAAAAAACATAATAAATAAATAAAATAAATAAAAATCATTTATTTCAGGCTAGTAGCCCATATTTAGCCATTACATACAACACAAACTGAAAACTACAAAATACAAATAAATTAAAATTATAAAAACATGTCAATTAAATATGTCCCAAAGAATAAAATCAAAATAATAAAAAAGAAACTTCATCAAAAAAAGTAATAAATCAATAAAAATAAATAAAATTCAAAATAAAATAAAATTAAAATTAATTAATTAAAATTTATAATAACTTTACAAACTATAGTACGAGGGGTGATGCGCTGGCATGTAACTGCATCCACCTCCTCATCATCGGCGAGTCCCAGCGCTTGGACAATGCTCTCAGGATTCCATTAGTGCTAGCCTGCAGGCGCCTCAATAACGAGGCGCTCCGTTTCCTCACTATAGCGTAGAAGTCATCAATGTGAACTTCCGCAAACATGGCGGAAGCGCTACAGTAACGCGGCAGTTTTAATAGAATCCTGAGCGCATCGTTGTACTGCACGCGTAGTGCGCTGTACGTCCGCTGCGTGAAGTTCGTCCACAGGCTACATGTGTAAAAGCTCTGACAGTAAGCTCTAAAGAGAGTCAGCTTGACTGGTATTGAGCAGCGTGCGAACCTACGGGCTAACATGTTACAGCGGACGGCCAGCGCCCTACGCTCCCTGTCTATGTCCTCACCGTCACTCATGTCGTCGGTAACCCAGTGGCCCAGATACTTGAACTTGTGTACTTTATTAAGAACACTGCCGCAAAGAGTGATTGGTACGGGAGAGTAGCATTTAGTACCGGCTTTAAAGATCATCCATTCACTCTTTCTTGCATTGTATCTGAGCCCAAGGGCCGCCGCGTATGACTCATAAATTTGCAGTAGTTTCCTCAGTGCAGCCACTGATGAACTCAGCAGCACCATATCATTAGCATAGCTTATATTATTGATGCATACTCCATCTATGGAACACCCAATATTAGCGCTGCTGAGCTCAACAATGAGCTGGTTAACGTATAGGTTGAAGAGACGAGGCGAACTCAACCCCCCCTGCCTCACCCCGCACTCCAGCCCATACGTGTCTGAGTATTCTCCTCCCCATCTCACACAGTTTTGTTGGTGGCCATACCAGTACCGATACACTGCCATAATCTCGTGGGGTAGGTCCGTCTCATATTTTAACTTCTGCCACAGTTTGTCATAAGACACTAAATCAAATGCCTTGGATAAGTCCAGGTAGCATGCGTAGACAGGCGTTTTTCTAGCTGTATAGTATTGGACAGTCTGCTTGAGACAGAGGATGGCACTTTCAGTTGAGAGTCCTGGCCTAAAGCCGAACTGTGCATCATGAAGATGGAGGTGTTTATCCATCTGTTTGTCAAGCAAGCTGTCCAGCACCTTGGCTACAACTGTGGCTAGCGAAATGGGTCTATAATTTGACAAATCTGAGGCATCACCAGTCTTATTCTTTATAATCGGAACCACCACTGTATCTAATCCTATCCAATAATCTATTAAGCTTACTTAAAACTAACTTATTTAATTTAAATAACAATATAAATATTCATCATACAAAATAATATAGATATTTAACGAATATGAACACATACATAAATAACTACATACTTTTATATATACAAGCAACACAAATACCTAAATAAAATACACATATACATTTTACTACGAGTACTGTATTTTGTGGAGTAAAACAAGCACAGGGACTATATTTCTTACAATAGTCATAATTAAAAAGCACCCAGCATTACCAAATAGGCATTGTAGGAGGTTATGTTATTAAGAGTTGAATTCTATTATTAAATCTACAACCAGGAAATCCATTGATGAATTGTACTGAATTGTATTGTACAAACTGACATAGCCCAAATTGATTTGTGAAATATAATTATGGTGTAAGATATATAATGGCCTTTTGGAAATGCTGTTATGCAACCTAGTGTGGAATAGACTGAAGGCTTGGTTTTAGTTAAATGAAGCCAATGGAATAGGAATGTTTGTACATAAGTTGTTGTAGAGACATAAAAGGGAAGCTTGTGGCCAGCAGTAGACAGCAATATTATATAATTTAAATATTTTTGTTCATGAAAACCTCATGTGGGGATTATTACTAATAAATAAAAGAAAAAAAAAATTCGACACAGGCGGGATTTGAAACCCGCGACTTTCGCGCTGGCAGCCATTGACACGGTAGCTCAATTGGCAAGAGCGACGGGGGCGTATACTCGAGGTCGCGGGTTCGAATCCCGCCTGTGTCGAAATTTTTCTTTCCTTTATTTATTCTTTATTTATTAGCAATATTATAGTCATAAGTTTTTAATGTGGTTAATAATTTCCTACTTTTCAATTG